>MJUU01072413.1:31159-60272 GCA_002080025.1 Modiolus philippinarum
TCAAAGACCACTTATTTTTTGGAATTCTACCTAGCAACCATACTTAAATTGTTTATTTAGTTTAGGAAAAACATTTTCATCAACTGGATTTCAAAAATATTTATTCCAATTTTGGTTAATTTCCTGAAAGTCTCAAAGACCACTTATTTTTTGGAATTCTACTTAGCAACCATATATCCTAGAATTCTTTAAGTAAAAATAATGACTATCAATAGGCAGATTTCAAAGATAATGAAAAAAATTATGCCAAGGGTGTATAACAACTGTTTTCTGTGTCAAACAGGGAGTGCGGGGATAGCTGTCGTTTCCGACAACATCTAGTTTGGTTTGTGGTGTTAATTACTGGGTAGTGTTATGTGAGTGTTAGTAGGGTACTATTGTATTAGACATAATAGTGTCCTGTGTTATGTTGTTAATATTGTGATGAAATAAGGTTCAATGCTATGAAATATTGTTTTGTAATACGACATAAATGATATATTATTTTGTTGTGGACAGTATTTCATGGTTAAGTTGTAAAAATGTTTCCAGCTGGACATTATACAATTATTACCCTAGATTGTGTGTGACCAAGAGGTTTCTCTCCCCGAAACAGCAAGGTCACCCGAGAGCTTGCACACTATCTAAGGGGGTAACTGTTATATTATATCGAATTTTCTTGTTTACTCGTTAACCTTCCTATGCGACCAAACGCTAACCGGTTTTCCAGCGAAACATCAAATGTCACGTGACGCGATTTGTACAAGTCAGATTACAGATATTTAAATGAGTATATAATATTTTTAATACTAAACAGTGATAAGTGTATATAGATTTTTCAAGGTGTTAAAAAGTTTTGTTAAGAAGAAAGTTTTTTAAAGAGTAAAAAATATACTTACATAAGTTAGTAGATAATCAAGATGTGTGTCGAAGGATATTGTAGTGTGTGTGGTTAAGTGTTTGTTGAAAGCGCGGCGTGGTGTTTAAGTTGGTATGGCACTGAGAGTGTGTATGTATTTCGCAATGTGATTTTTATATTTTTATTATTTGTGGCTATGAGTGGCCCTCATTTTTTCAGATTAACATTCGAAAAATAGAATTTTGGGGAAAAGGAATTAAAAAAATGACAAAATACTCCATTGAAGACAATAATAGACATTAATCATGTACAAACTTCACTGTTCAAATCTCTCATGCAGCCATTCAAAAAGTTCAGTCCTACCCCCTCTACGTGCCACATTCATTACTGTCTCCATATCAAACAAATTATTGTCAAACTTCTCACACAACCATTTAACAAGCTTAGTGTTGTTCCTCCAACTAGCACATGCTCCATTCATTGCTGTCGTCATATCAAACACCGCCGTGCGCGGTCCCGGCTGAAGAATAGGCCCGCAGCATCCTCTGAGCTTGGAGTATGAGCCATCCTAACAGAGGACCCCGAGGGAACCCCGGGATATAGAAATAGGACCCAGTATCTCCGGCTTGCGGGGTGTGACCCCTCCTAAACGGAGGCTGACCCCGAGGGTCCCGGGATATAGAAATAGGACCCATTCCGTGGTTGTGCGGGATTAATAAATACACAACCCATCTTTCGGATGGGATGTAAACTCAGGTCCACGTGTTGGAAGAAATGCCACGCTTCCTGCACGTTAAAGAACCCTTGTAGCAAGCTCTCTTTGGGGTGGTCCGTAGGTGATCGGCTACAAGGCTAAATTCCCCGCCCTTGACGATTTCACCCTACTTTTCCAGTGGCAGTCAGAATTTCCCGTCCCATGGCCATTTCCATACCCCAAAGTGATTATTTATCAACAAACTTGTTCTCGTCTTGATATAGCTGAAATATTGCTGAGTAGACGTTAAACAATATTCAATCAATCAATCAATCATATCAAACAAATTATTATCAAACTTCTCACACAACCATTTTACAAGTTCAGTCCTGCCTTCACTACATGCCACATTCATTGGGGTTTTCATATCTAGCAAATTATGATCAAACTTGTCAAGAATAATATGAACACCTTCTATGTAACCGACCTCACACGCCCAATTAAGTACCTTCTGTATATTATATAACCCATGATACTTATCCAGTAGCCATTCTATTACCTCAGTATTACTACCTCGACATGTCTCTTTTATCATGTAATCTACATCCAACAAACTACTGTCAAATATCTCACACACATCCTTCACATAGTCAAGTTGACCTTGTTGACAGACAAACTCCACTATGTCACTCACCGGCAAGCTCTCGTGGTTATTGTTTACAATTACCGATGTAATGAATTGTTTCATGTTGTAATCAATATTGATTTTATGCACAGTTAATGACCAGAATATTTGACTCAACATTGAAGTAATATCTCAGACCCGACACAAATTATGTAAACTTAACAACAACTGAACACCTGGTAAACCTTGATATCCTACTATGTTGTAACAGAAATCCTCTGGTGGGTTATCTTGTTTTAAATTGTGATCTGTAAGTATCTGAAGTATTACAGTTGCTCTCTTGACATCCAAAGTACATATAGCAAAGTTAAATGATACCAACAGTGTCTCCTCACATGCTTTCATTGAATTACCGTTTGAGTCCATCATAACATCACTTTGTGATTGTGATGTCAGTGTGTCGCGTACATTGTTATACAAAAATTGGCAACCAGAGTCAATGTTACAAAACATCATTAAGGCTGATGGTAAATAGAAATATGATGTGCAGAATTGATAACTTTCTGAGAATCGATGATCACTTAAGAACTCTATTATTTCGTCAGATTTATTGTACTTGTATTGTTTAATCATTTCTTGTAAGATATCGTTACCTGTCATTGTTATTATCTTTGATTTACATAGATTTTGTACAAATTGATATGGTATGTACCATCCCCAGGAATTGAAATTTGTTTCAAGTTACTTCAGTAATCTCTGAGCTAGTAGACTATAACATGATGTTGGAATAAAAAATATAACTTCCCCTTCGCTTGGTTGATAAGACTGAGGTCGGGTCATTTCTATAATGAAATCAAACCCTAACAAGGGTATAACACTTTTAGGGTCAGTGGCACTGTAAGATATCAAAACGGCCTCAGATATCAATCTATGTTGAAAACAATAACCACCATCATTGTTAATTCTCACATATTTCCCTTTAAGTCGCTTCACAGAATCATCAACATCTGTTGTTAGAATATAAGCAAGAGGGTTTCTGTACATCGTTTTCATCAATGACCCGATTGTTTCCGGGTTAAGTTCATGTATATTGATAGAATCACCATTCAGCAGAATGTACACTAAAAGTGTGTAGTCTATCATACAGCTTTCATTTGTTTTTCCAGCTGATCTTAAGTTGTCAATTTCTTTAGACAATTGCTCTGTTGGGTGACAGAAAAAGTTATGACCTTGTTTAGTGAACTTTCGATGTGAAGCAAAAAGAAAGCAAATTTCTGGAAACCCTATCTGTGTCCCGATATCAGAATTCACATTTTTTTGCAATGTGTCCTTGTGTAAATATACATGTACTGTTGAATCAGTATCAAGACTATAGTCCTGGCTGATATTCACTTGCTTTATGTCATCTGTTACAAATATTTTGTTTTTCTTAAAATAGTTCATTAGACATGATTACCTTTCCTCTACAGTCATCTCATTTGTATCTGAACTTAAATCTAAAACGTATTTATGATGGAAAATTCTATGACGGTCTGTTAAAGTGATAATTGTCTGATAGATATTTTTCCTCAAAGTAAGTATAACTTTTATGTTCTTATGTTGTATTGTTGTGAATATCACATCCAATAATTTAAAATGTACATTGTCATTGTAAGTGCAGTTAGTCCTTCCAAATACATCATCAATTAACACAGCATCCATGCCATCAGTCATATCTTGCCATTGTGAAATATCGTCAAGTTGTATAGATTTATTTCTCTCGCCCTCAGTTGACAAGGATCGCAATAGTTCTAAGCCAACACGAGACTTACCAATACCAGGTGAGCCGATAAGAATTACGATCCCATTTTCCTTTACACAAGCCAAAGCTTTGTTACATGCATTTGTAGTAACAAATGTCTTTTCATCTGGGTGAGTTATAATCATATTATCTGTAGTTTCTGAAAACAAATTGTTATAGCTAATTAAATATTGTTAATATTTTAAGAATTCATTGTAGTCATTGTTTTTATTTTGAAAGGCCTTTATATTATGTAATTCGTTTGGCCTAGTTAAGTAATTTTTAACAAGTTTAGTGATGACCCTGATAATTATAAAAATGACTTTTGCGAAGAGATTGATGCGCCATCTATCACACCAAAGCTGGAAAATTCACGATTCAAAAGGAACAGTTAAAACATCTGTTTCCTGGCATTCCGACACGAACTGATAATATATATATAATGATGCTGATGTTGATGTTGGGGATTTAGTACCGATTAAACAGTATCAATATCGACTGAATCCGATCAACAAATGAAGTACAGTTTTTGTTTAAAAAATGACTTTATTGAACCGAGCAAAAGCAATTGGAGCTCGCCTTGTATTCTGGTGCAGAAACCTGATGGAAATTATCGTATGTGTACGGACTATAGAAAATTGAACAGTGTTACAAACACTGACTCATTTCCAATTCCGCAGTTGATGACTGTATTGATAAGATTGGAAATCCTAAATACATAACAAAAATTGACTTGTTAAAAGGATTTTATCAAGTTCCTCTTATAGAGTGTGCAAAAGAACTTTACCCTTTTGTTACACCCGATGAACTTTTCCAATACAAAGTGATGACTTTTGGCATGAAAAATACATAAACACATCCAAATTCACTCTTGGAGAGGTTGACTGTTAACATAGCACTGTTTAAATGTTCGAAGTATCTGAAGATGTTCCTCCTAAGTGTCATAAAAATATCATCGATGTATGCTTAACAACCGTCAATTCCAGAAATAACACTGTCTCTGAGTTTGGCTTTACAACATTTTGAAATTTGTTATAGCTTCAATCCAGCCGATCAATATATTTAGACATAAGGCATATTAAAAGAAAAGATAATATAATTGCAGATACATTATCAAGAGTTTTATTTTGTCATGACACCTCATTTTAAATAGATTATTTGTTATCAAATGTTTCTCATTACATTCAAACATTTTCTTTTGGGGAGGTGTTATAGATAATTAAATATTGTTAAGATTTTAAGAAGGCGTTGTATTCATTGTTTTATTTTGTAAGGCCTTAACATTATCTAATTTGTTTGGCCTAGTTATGTGAGTTGTTTGCAATAAACAATGGTCAAGGTTATTATACCGTAGAAATGTAGAAATTTCTAGAATTTAAATTTGAATATTTAACATATAGAATTTTCTGGATCTTTCATTTACATAATTATATTAGTCATGTGGTTGTCAGTTAATGGAGATTTTTTCTGCATGTGTCTTGTTAAAGAATTTCTAGACAGATTGTATGTATAAATATAAGGTAGCAATTAAGGGAAAGTCGGTCAGTTTATTTAGTTTATACAGAATTATTATCTTATGTATTGGAAATCGACATCATTTATTGTGAATCTATAATTTATTATTTAGTGAGGATTATAAGGAATATTCATTTGGACATTTATTAATTCGTACTGCGTGATCATTGGTCTGATATTGCCTAATCGAAACATTAGAGAAAAGTGTAATGCAATGCATTTGCTTACATGTGCTTCCATTTCAAATGTGGCTGATTGGCTCTGTGTTACATAAATCTTCTGTGATGTTTACGAAACTGACACGCAAAATGACGACACGAACACAGATAATAGAGACACTAAATGCAAAGAAGTTGAAAACTACGCAGATAATTGAGACAACTGTAACAGTGGTTAAAAACTCAAGGGTAGACTTTCAACAACACTCAAATACAATACTGAGTAATTACCGCGGAATAATCAGCGAGGTAGATATTAATATGCATATTCACTTATCATTACATTCCTAACGGCGGAATGAAAGTTCCACATCGCAGGCAAAAGAGACAACAACACAGATATGGAGAAGACTATAAACAATGGGTATAACAACAACAGCGTCAATAGAGACAAAAAAGAAAACAGATGATGGAAAGACAACACAAGGAAGGGAGACACCAATAACAACACAGACAAGATTGCTACGCGTAGCTATGTCCCCCGCCGCCGCAGAAAAGTCAATAAAGTCCCATTTCTCATGTAAAATTTTGAGAATCAAAATGGCGGCAGGATATGATCAACTGCATTAGGTGGCAAATAGCGAAGCAAAATTTCAGCAAAATCCCTTAACTGGAGTATAACGAGATGTGTCCAGAAAGTCTCCCTATGTTGTAGTATGCATTAAGTCGATAAAGTCCAATAACTCCCTTATAATTTGTTGAATCAAAATGGCGATGTGATATGATCTATTACATATAACGATTAACAATCCTGTATAATTAGAATGAATTCGGACTATCAGTTTCTGAGGAGTTGCGTCCACAAGATTTGCCATTGTATAACAATGTGGAAATAATCAAATTCCCATAACTCCCACAAAATTTGACAAATTAAAATGGCTGTGTGATATGATCTAGTACTAATGGTGACTAACAATCCTGTAAAATTTGAATGAATTCTGAACAGCCGTTTCTAAGGAGTTGCGTCCACAACATTTGCCATTTTATAACAATGTGGAAATAACCAAAGTCCTATAACTCCAACAAAATTTGAAGACTCGAAATGGCGACGGGATATGATCTTGTACTAATTGTGGCTAACAATCCTGTAAAATTTGAATGAATTCTGACCAGCAGTTTCTGAGGAGTTGCGTCCACAAGATTTGCCATTGTATAACAATGTGGAAATAATTAAAGTCCCATAACTTTCACAAAATTTTACGAATCAAAATGACGATGCGATATGATCTAGTACTAATGATGACTAACAATCCTGTAAAATTTGAATGAATTCTGAGCAGCGGTTTCTGGGGAGTTGCGTCCACAAGATTTGCCATTGTATAACAATGTGGAAATAATCAAAGTCCCATAACTCCCACAAAATTTGACAAATCAACATGGCGATGCGATATGATCTAGTACTAGTGGTGACTAACAATCCTGTAAAATGTGAATGACTTCTGATTAGCGGTTTCTGAGGAGTTGCGTCCACAAGATTTGCCATTGCATAACAATGTGGAAATAATCAAAGTCCCATAACTCCAACAAAATTTGACGAATCAAAATGGCGGTGCGATATGATCTAGTACATAAAGTGACTAGCAATCCTACAAAATTTGAACAAAATCCAACACACGGTTTCCGAGGAGTTGCGTCCACAAGATCTCCATTTGTATAGTATTCCTAAAAATCGTCAAAGTCCCATAACTCCTATAAAAATTGACGAATCAAAATGGCGGTGCGATATGATCTAGTACATATAGTGACTAACAATCCTACAAAATTTGAACATAATCCAATACACGGTTTCCGAGGAGTTGCGTCCACAAGAAAGTGTGACAGTAGGACGGACGGACGGACGGACGGACGGACACACGGACGCAGACCATTACTATGTCCCACCGTCGCGGTGCGTCGGGGGACAAAAATGGAGACACCAATAACAACACAGAAAATGGAGACATCAATAACAACACAGAAAATGGAGACGACAAACAAACAAAGGAGACAAAAACAGACGAGAACACTTACACTGGAATTGAGAACAGACAATCTTGATGACTGCAAAAGAAACAAGAGGGTTTTAAAAGCCTGTATCGCTCACCTTGGCCATGGCAGACACGATAAGTAAAAATAATCCAGACGTTAAAGGGTTTCATTTTCAAGTGTGTTTATTACTTTTAAAAGGGACCACCTAAGGATCATTGTGCCTAAGTTTGTTTCCAATTGGCCCAGTATTTTCAGAGAAGATATTTGCAATATTGTCCAATTTTCTACAAAGTTCTCCTCTGGCGGGCATCTTTGTAGACATGCGGACTTGCCGGACACATTTTTAAAGGTGACCACCCATTGACTATTGTGACCAAGTTTGGTTCTAATTGGCGCTGTGGTTTCAATGGGGAAGATCTTTAAATGCTTTCCCATAGAGTGAAATGATAAAACCTTGTTCTCCGCTGGCGACCATCTTGGATATTGTACGGACATTTTTTAAAAGCGCCACCTAAGGACCATTGTGACCAAGTTTGGTTCCAATTGGCCTATAAGTTTCAGAGAATATCTTTGAATATAGGGTCCATTTTTTGACAAAGATCCCACTGGCGGCCATTTTTGATGAAGTGCGGACTTGCCGGACACATTTTTTAAAGGGGACCACCCAAGGACTTTTGTGACCAAGTTTAGTTCCAATTGGCCCAGCGGTTTCATGGAAGATTTTTGAATGAAAAGTTTACGACGGACGGACCATGGACACTGAGTTATGGCAAAAGCTCACCCTGGGATACTAGGTGAGCTAAAAAGTCTATGCAGGCTATGATGCCAGGATGCTACTTTTTAGAGCATATAGGAACACAATTGAGCAAAAAGATGCTTGCATGGTAGGAAAACAGCAACATCACTAAAGGACACAATATACATTTATACAAAAATTATTATGATGTGAAATAAGTGAAGATTACGAAAGTATTTTTGCAAAAAATTGTCCAAATTTGTAGAAAAACACTTTTTTTGCTTTTGATTACCGAAGAAATAGTTGTTTTTAATAAAGTGATAGCAGGGAACTTCTCTAAAGCTTAAAAGAGAAAAGTTAAGTAAAGAAGATTTGGAAACAGAATTTAAATAAATAACCCATTATCCATATTGCATTGGAAAAAATAATTTGTGAAGAACATTCAATAACTACTACACAGGCATTTGGATTTTCCTCAATATTATAGAGTATGTAGATCATGATATACTGAACATTTTTCCAATTAACATTTCACCTCTATCTGTTACAGTCTTTGGAATAAAAAATTAAAAAATGCATAAATTTTGAAAATTTTACGGAAAAAAGGGCTGTAACTCTGAGACGGATTTTCTGAATTTCTTCTTTACTTTACTTTACTTTAAACTTATTTTATTGTCAAAACTGGATTGAACACAGTTATATCAACTTACGAGGTTCTCTCCATACTGTATACTAATACAATTATACAAAATTACAACAGGGATATTATATGTATAAATCAATATACATTATAACAATTGAAAACAAACAGATAGACATAAGTTGTCGAAATGCGCATATGCAGAAAATAAATAAGCAGTAACTTCGGTATTTTGTTAGTTATTACCACTGGGGCGATGCCTCTGCTGGTGGACTGTTAGTCCCCGAGGGTATTCACCAACCCAGTAGTCAGTACTTCGGTGCTGACCCGAAAACCGATTTTATTAAAACTTGCAATATCTAAATTTTACAAAATTTTGTTTAAAACTAAGGAGTATCTCCCTCATGCATAGCTCTGTCCTTAGCTGAATTTTGGCTTTTCTGTTTAGACCCTTTTGGTTATTTGTTCTCTTATCAGATTTTACACGTTTTTGGTTAATGGACTTCCAAATGTTTTGGCATTACAAATATTTGTTTAGAAGCGCTTTTACAGATATTATCAATATGAGTGGTCCATTTACAATCATTAGAAAACAGTTACTCCTAAGTGTTTATGAGTATCTACGGAAACGATATTTTGTCCATTAAAGTTTAAAGATAGATCTCGGCATTCTGAACAATTTTACCCATGTCAGATTTTTTTATATCTACAACGGTTTTTGAGTTATTTGCCGAAAACAGCAATTTACCCCTATGTTCTATTTTTATACGCCCGTCGAAAGACGGACGTATTATGGTATATCCTCCGTCCGTCCGTCCGTCCGTTAATTTTTTGGAGTTTTTTCTGTAACCGCTCGACATATTGATTTCATATTTGGTTTATGAGTATATCTAGGTGAGATACAGATTAAGTTCGAATTTGGTCCTGGTCGGTTGATTTTGTACAGAGTTATGGCCATTGGACTTAGTGAAATTTTGAAAAATAGAGGTTTCCGTAGTTTTTTCCTGTAACCGCTTTACATATTGATTTCATATTTGGTTTATGAGTATATCTAGGTGAGATACAGATCAAGTTGGAATTTGGTACCATTTGGTTGATTTCCTACAGAGTTATGGCCCTTGGACTTTAATTTGATATTTGTTAATTGTTAAAAAGTTCGAGTTGACAGTGGATGGGCGTATCATGCGCTCTTGGCGCAGCAATTTATTAGTAATAGCGGCCATTTTGTTTGGTCCTCGGACTAGCCGAACATTTTTTTTAAACTTCATACCCTGGTGATGACCCAGGCAAATCGTGGATTAAATTGGGCCTGTAGTTTCAGATGAGAAGATTTTTAAAAGAAAATTTACGACGGACGGACGACTGACGCAAAATGATGACAAAAGTTTACCATGGCATAGCCAGGTGGGCTAATAATGGACACGAGAACAACACACACATACAGCACTTGTACGGTGAAACAACCATTTTATGGTGTATAATGTATGGTGTAATGGTGTATGGTTCAATGGTTTATGGTGTATGGTTAATTGTGTATAATGTACTGGTGTACAGTGTTGAAGCATGAAACATTCACCATTCACTATGAACCATATACCATACGAAAGAACCAATACACCATGCGCAATATGCACGTACGGTGCAATAAAATTAATATAGAATTTTTTTTAAATATAATTATGCAAAAATAAAGAAAATTAGTCGTGCTTTTTAAATGCAAATTTGATCCAAATTAAATGAAAACATGCAACAATAGGTATATTTTTTGTATCCTATATAACGTAAATGCCAAAAAACACTGAACTTTGTTACACATTAACTTAAAATATGCATAAGAATGATGAAGAACAACAATAAAAGCGTTGTTCCATTGCTTATTTACCATGTATTTGTAGAGACTTTGTCTCATTTGCATTTACTCCATATCCCTTCATTGATAATAATATATAATCAAAGTTTCTTATGAAAAATATAGCAAAAACGGTAATTTGTTTTCCGGACGTTTCGGCCTTACGGCCTGTTTTAACGGAAGTTTATTAGATGTGTGACAATAGAAACGTAAACGTAATAAACGTTACAAAAAGATATGGCGGGAAGACAGAGAAAAACGAAACAATGAAACAGACATATAAATAAATAAAATAAAACAAACAAATAAAAATAAAAAAAACCCACAGAAATAAAAACAAAATACGAAGTAAACAACTAAACACATAAACGAATTCAAATACATAAACATATGAAATAAACAAACAAACACATATACAAAGACAACAAAAAATAATATAACAATCTAACATATAGACAAAGACATAAACACATAACTAAAACAATTAAACATATAGACTAAGACATAAACACATAAACAAACAACAAAAACAAACATATAATACAGGAAATAAACATAAACCATTAACAGTTGTACATAAACGAACAAACAAAACTCGAATATATACAAAAATAAACAGAAAAATAATAAATAAATGGATAAATATATGAATCAAATGAAAATAAAACTGAAAAAAAAATTATATAATAAAATAAATAAATGAATAACTGAAAAATAAATGAATAACTAAATAAATAAACAGGCAACAAATAACAGTTCATTTGTGAATTAATAATGACTAGTATTTTATCATCTCCATACACCTTTTCTATTCCAATGACAGTAAAATCACTCAATGAATGGCCTTCAGAATAAAAATGCTTGGCAACAGTCAAGATGCATGTAGATTGGCACTTGAGACACGATTAAATAAAGAAATTCGCATGATCGACATCGTATTAGAAAATATTTTCTTTTCCTTTAATGGTAAAACTTCATTCAAACAGAAGGCACTGCAATTGGCTCCAAACTCGGGATGAGCTATGCATGTACATACATGGGTACGTGGGAGGAACAGTGGTTTGAAATTTCAGATGATACTCCGTATAGATACTGGAGATTTGTAGATGATATATGGGGAATACGGACTCATAATGAGGAAAAACTTAAACAATTTTTAGATATCGCGAATTCAATTCACCCAAGAATACAATTAACTTTCAGATATTCCAAGGACACTTTAGTCTATCGAATTTCTGGATGTACAGACCACGATTGTAGACGGATTTCTTAAAACGATTTGTTTACTAAAGAAACAGACAGACACCAATATCTTAAAATGAGCTCGAGCCATCCTCGAAAAGTGAAAGAAGCTATTCCCTATGGATTGGGTATTAGGCTGAAACGAATTTGTTCGGAGCCAGAAGATTACGAAAGACGGAAAACGGAACTTCGAGCACTTTTAGAGAAAAGGGGATACCAAGACACATTAATAAAAAATCAGTTATCGAAAGTAGACAAACTTGAGCGTGGCAGTTTATTAGAATACAACCAACCAAAACAGTCAAACCGCGTACCGTTAGTTTTAGCATATTCCGACGCATTACCTAATATTCATTCCATTCTTCGTAAACACATGAAAACTTTGCATAAATCAGACACACTGGCACAGCTTTTCGAGAAACCACCATTAGCAGCTTTTTGACGGGACAAGAATATCAAAGACATTTTGGTAAATAAAAAGCATAACAATACGTTTTACAAGAAAGAAAATGGGTGTAAATTTTGCGGTAAAAACTGTGCATTATGCAAACATTTGAGAGAAGATTATTCTTTTACCAGCAATGACGGAGAAATATTCAAAATTAAAGGACACATAAGCTGTAAGTCAGCAGGTTTAACATATGCGATCACGTGTAAAAAGTGTAACAAATGAATTATGTGGGACAGACAGGTGACACCTTTTACCAGAGAATGCTTCTTGACTCTTCGATGATCAGAACCAAAAAACAAGAAACTGTTGCCAAGCATTTTTATTCTGAAGGCCATTCATTGAGTAATTTTACAGTCATTGGAATAGAAAAGGTGTATGGAGATGATACTTATATGAAAGTTCGGGAATCCTTCTGGATCAAGAAATTAAGAACTTTGGCACCAGAGGGTTTAAAAAGACAAATCGATCTACAAGGACGTTAAAATACTAGTCATTATTAATTCACAAATGAACTGTTATTTGTTGCCTGTTTATTTATTTAGTTATTCATTTATTTTTTAGTTATTCATTTATTTATTTTATTATATAATTTTTTTTCAGTTTTATTTTCATTTGATTCATATATTTATCCATTTATTTATTATTTTTCTCTTTATTTTTGTATGTATTCGAGTTTTGTTTGTTTGTTTATGTACAACTGTTAATGGTTTATGTTTACTTTCTGTATTATATGTTTGTTTTTGTTGTTTGTTTATGTGTTTATGTCTTTTTCTATATGTTTAATGGTTATAGTTATGTGTTTATGTCCTTGTCTATATGTTTAATTGTTTTAGTTATGTGTTTATGTCTTTGTCTATATGTTAGTTTGTTATATTATTTGTTTTTTTGTCTTTGTATATGTGTTTATTTCATATGTTTATGTATTTGTATTCGTTTATGTGTTTAGTTGTTTACTTTGTATTTTGTTTTTATTTCTGTGTTTTTTTTAATTTCTATTTGTTTGGTTTATTTTTTTTATTTATAGGGCTGTTTCATTGTTTCGTTTTTCACCGTCTTCCCACCATATCTTTTTGTAACGTTTATTACGTTTACGTTTCTATTGTCACACATCTAATAAACTTCCGTTGAAACAGGTCGAAAGGCCGAAACGTCCGGAAAACAAATTCGCGTTTTTGAGATATATATATATATATATATATATATATAAAAGAGTCTTAGAGATTTCACAACGATACCCACAAAGATGTTAACTTATAAGAATTTCATAATAGATTATATAATAATCACACAGGACAAAATTTCAGCCTACATAAGGCTTTCATCAGTGTCATTAAACTTTCATTTAGATAGAGCATATTCGATGTCGTTATACAGCTCACTGATAGCCCCAGGTAAATTTAGTGACGTATAAAATGTTATTATAACTTCAAAATGTTATTCTGACCACCTGTTTATAGTGCACACATCTCACTATTTAATATTGCCAAGTTTTCTTACAATCGACTTGATGGGTGCCCTGTGTTTGTTTATACGTTGTTATCGTCCACTAGACACTAGTGCTTTTGTCGGGCAACGGATGACATTGATTGTAAGAGTACTTTGCCGTTTTATTTTATGTTTGTTAACGATCCCGCATCTATGACCAGAAGATATCAGGCGTGATTTTTACTCAGCGGATTGTCTTAAAGACCTATTTACAAATGTTGCTGGCGACAAAATCGTTCAATTTTTAAAAGCAATCAATCTATATAGTAAAATTTAAATGGATCAATTTTAAACAAGTTCCTAATTTCTAATATTGTTACTGGTAAACAAAAATTTCCTCTTTTATGTTTTTAACATTTTTCACATTTGTTTTTACTTGTATAAAGCTTTATGGTTTTATATTGATTTTTTATGTATTTATTAAAATTGTTCAATATATTCAACAGTCCTCGCCACAGTATAGCTGAATTATTGCTGAAGTTGGCATAAAACATCAATCAATCAATCAATCTATGACCAAGAAAGACATGGATGCGGCGGTTTTCAGCATTTAGCTCAGAATTCCACTCAAACCAATGGCAGGAGCCGTCTTGAACTATTAGGTATGAGCAAAGCTCATTGTTGAAGGCCTTATGATGACTTTAAGATGAAGAACAAGAATAAAAGCGTTGTTGCTTTGCTTATTTTACCATGTATTTGTAGAGACTTTGTTTCATGTACAATTACTCCATATCCTTTTATTGTTTATACTATACGACTCCCACTTCGTCTGCTCTCTAGAGAAATATAGAAATGGTCTACAAACACAATGATAACTGTAAGTAAATTAAGGAGGTTTGCTCCTCACATTTTGGGATTTCTGTCAGATTTTCGGAATCCTCGGGTTTTATCCATTTAAAAGCATTATAATTTTTTACCCATTGACCCCCTTATTTTTTCCCATAATTTTATTTTATTCATCTTTGTGAACATTCTGTAAGAAATTCATTGAATTCTATTTATTCCGTCACATTCATTCATAGTCAAACCTTGTTAATGTTAATCCTATGAAAAATCAGAGGAGTTCAGTTTCCCGCCAAATTTTCAATCACTTAAATCAAAAACGAGATCATCAACCTATCAATTTTTTTCTCTTAAATTACTCCACTTTTAATTTTCTAACTAAAAATAATGTTTATTTGAAATCCTATTTATTTTCAAATGGAGTAGCGAACCCCCTTAATTACCCGTAAGTACCCTACATACCCCAAGGAAGCAATGTGCAATGTATCATCACTTTCATTTTTCTTTAGGTCAGTATGGCCTAAGTAAACATACATGCATATTAAATGTAGTTAACGTCTAGTTGTGAAAAATAACATTGAGAGATATTGCTTGTTAAATTCAAATCATTCCATTTAAAAATGATATGAAGTTTAAACAACAACATGTGAAAATAAGTGATATAAATCTGATAGAATCTCATTTATTTATTAATCTTCAGGTAGAGTCAAACAAATCTAAACAACACCTTAGCGCCTACAAATATTTGGAGATAAAAATATTTATAGATTCTGAAACAAATACAACTTTTATGCGGTCATTATACTGCATGGAGCGTTTCTACAACGGTTTTTCAAGAATCAAAGACATGGTGCAAATCAGAAATGTATAAGTGCAAGTCACTATAGGTACTGTAGGAGTTTGTCAGTGGATATAAATGGCATATAAAGGACTGGCTGTAGGAAAAACTATTGCATCCACGTCCTTATGGATACATTTGATTGATTGATTAGTTAGTCCAGTGCGCAATATTTCAGCTATATCCCTACAAGTCCATACAAATTCAAAACAAAATGAAAATAGAAGAGAAAAATATAGGTGCAAGGGACAACCGTGGCAACGAGTTTTGATTTCCACTGGAGAAGGGGATAAATGGCTAGGGACAGGAAATTCAGTCTTCCTTACATATATAGAGAGAAATAGAGAATTTCCATAGAATATACTATCATACCTTCAAAGATTGGTATTTATTATTTTTGTAACTTCAAAATGTTATTCTGACAACCTGTTTATAGTGCCCAAATCTTACTATTTCATATTGCGAAGTTTTCTAACAATCGACTTGATGAGTGACCTGTGTTTGCTTATACTTTGTAAGCATTGATCAACATTTAGCTAAGAACTTCGCTCAAACCGGTGCCAGGGGCCGTCTTGAACATACTATGAGGTATGAGCAAAGTTCAGTGTTGAAGGCCTCATGATGACTTCAAAATGAAGAACAGCAATAAAAGCGTTGTTCCTTTGCTTGTTTAACATGTATTTGTAAAGTCTTTGTCTCATGTACATTTACTCCATATCCTTTCATTGTTTAAACTACTATAAGTATACGACTCCCACTTCGTCTGCTCCCTAGATAAATATAGAAAGGGTCTACAAATACAATTATAACTGTAAGTAAATTAAATACCCGTAAGTACCCTACATACCCCAAGGAAGCACTATGCAATGTATCATCACTTTCATTTCTTTCAATCAGTATGGGATATGTAAATATGAAAAAGACAGGAAATGGGATAAATGTCAAAGAGACAACATCCCTTATCCAGGTTAAAACGACCCAAAACAAAGCATCTAGGGGTCACCGTACGGTCTTCAACACAGTGAGGAACCTCACACCATATAGGATGCCCTGAATGGCCCCAAAAAGGTAAAAAAGTGAATAAATCAATGGAAACAGACCACATCCAATAACCCAAATATCAAGAAACTAAAATTTTATAAGAAGACAAGGACAAGCAAATGACCAACATATTCCTTACTTGGGACAGGCGCAAAAATTGCGGTGGGGTTAAGCTCGTTTTCTTGGATCCAAACCCTCCCCCTATGTGTGGTGAATGGCTAGAAAATAAATACACAAAAAGACTCACAGTAAAAATCAAACTAGAAAAAAGTCCAATTTATCAAGACGAGTACCCTTACAATGAAGCACATAAAACATGAAGACAATACACACAGCTCAACATACATGTACATAAAATGTAGTTTACGTCTGGTTGTAAAAAATAACTTTGTGAGATATTGCTTGTCAAATTCAAATTATCCCATTTGAAAATGCTCAAACTGAGAGGATATCAAGTTTATCCGTTTCTACCAATAAAGTTTGCTAATAAGGGTTTGGATGCCATCAACCTTGCCAATATACTGCATCACAAAAATGTAAAAAACAAAATACCTCCATATTTTAAGGACACATCAGTTCCAATCATCTCATATACCTATACTTAACCGATAGCATCTAAAATTTTCAACCATAAACGTGTATTAAAGCCTTACCACCGACGACCTCAAATCTAAACCACCCAATTGTTCATGTTTAAATTCTCCTTACAGATATAGTCCCTGTAGTCACGTCATAATGGGAGACTTGAACATCATCGAAAACCCGTCTCTCCGTGATATCCTTGCGAAGGGACAAAATTCCATCAACTGGGAGCAAAATTTTAAACTCCTTATGGACGCTGTAGAGGAGTATGCCAGAAAATGGATTAAACGTGAACAAGATAAGACCTTGATTCTCTTTCGGAGTGGATTAAAGCTGTGAGGTCCACGATTCTTAAACGAATGAGTCATCTACGAGGGTCAATGAGAACTAAAGCATCATCCATTTTCCAAAATGCCGATTTTGCCAGATACTTGTCCTCCATTCATGAAAAATATGTTGTTGTTCAAGCAGATAAGGTCCCTAATAACACCATTTTCATATGTAAAAATCATTACATCGAATGTTTAAAGAAGGAACTATGTATTGGTAACTCACAGGGCAACCTACACAGCTACTACTCTGTCTAAGGAGGAGATATTACAGAACCATAAATCTGTTTTGCTTTCCTTTGGGATTGCAACCAAAGAGGAAGACACCTATCTCCCTTCCTTATACTGGGTACCAAAATTACACAAATGCCAATACAAACAACGGTACATCGCTCGATCTGCAAAATGTTCCACAAAACCTCTGTCTAAGCTTTTAACCTCCATCTTGACAGCCGTAAAAGAGGGCCTTCAAAAATAATGTGATACTAGCTTTTCAAGAAGTGGTGTAAATGAAATGTGGATATTAGAAAACTCTAAAGATCTGCTTGACATCCTTAAATCAAGACCATTATCGCATTATAACAGCATTTAAATTTTTGACTTCTCCACACTTTATACTACCATTCCTCATGAAGAACTGAAATCTCGACTGAAAGACATAATTCATAGATGTTTCTCCCGTAAGAACGGCAAGCGAAGATATAAGTACATTGTCAAAGGCAGAAAACAAGCATACTTTGTGAAATACGACTCAGAATCACAGAAAAATACACGGTGGAAGAAGTGATTAAAATGGTAGAGTTTCTGATTGTCCAGTTTGGAGGATTTGTTTTTCAACAGACAATCGGAATTCAAATAGGCACGAACTGTGCACCTCCTTTAGCCGATCTGTTACTCAACTCTTATGAGGCAGAATTCATTGAAGGGCTTCTTCAAAATAAAGACAAAAAACTGGCCCAGTACTTTAATTTCAGCTTCCGTTATATAGATGTTATTTTATCACTAAACAACCCTCGTTTTGGTGATTTTCTTCATCTCATTTATCCAAAAGAGCTTGAAATTAAGGATACTACAGATACTTCCACATCGGCTTCGTTCCTTGACCTTCATCTTGAAATTGACAACAGAGGTACATTACAAACTAGGTTGTATGACAAACGCGATGACTTCACTTTTCCAATAGTAAACTTCCCTTTGTGGCAACATTCCAAAAGCACCAGCATATGGAGTTTACATCTCAAAACTCATTCGCTATTCAAGGGCTTCCTTGTGGTCGATACAGCGACTTCCTTGATAGAGCCCAGTTGCTTACAAATAGACTAATTAAGCAAGGGTACGTTACCAAAAACTTAAAGTCATCACTACAGAAGCTTTACGGCCGACATCACGATCTTGTTGATCGTTACGGGATATCTGTTTCCCACATGACAACAGATCTTTCCCTCTACAACTAAAGTTTGTTTTTACTCTATCGGATTTGACTTTACTACCGGAGTTGACATGTTCAACACGGCGGGTGTGTTATAAGAAGCAGGAGATGCTTACTCTACCGGTACGCCTGATCTCACCCATGGTTTTTATTGGGTGCGTGTTGTTCATGTGTATGTGTGTCTTCATTTTTTCTTATTTTTTCTCGTCCTCAAGTAGTGTCCTTGTTTCTTAGTGTTTCCTTTGCCATTGTCCATGTATTGTTCGTTTTTGACTGACGGTTCGGTTCTCACTTACTTTAAGCAACAAAATGTGGAAATAAGTGATATAAATCTGATAGAATCTCATAACCAATCTTCAGTTAGAGTCAAACAAATCTAAACAACCACTCGGCGTCTAAAAATATTTGGCAATAAAAATATTTATATATTCTGTAACAAATATAACTTTTATGTTGTAAGGGAGTTAATTCAATTTTCATTTCTTTATGTTGTGAAGCTATTGGGAAAACTTCTACTTTATAACTTTGATTATAACTACAAATTTATCTATATCGTGTATTATGTAATGGGCCGCATAGCTGAATTTAGAAAACAAAAATCTAATTATTTGTGTTGAACTAATTAGCTTAGGCCTTTGGCACTGTTAACATCACTTGCTTCATAATCTTCGGGATGAAAGGTCTCCCTCATTTTTATCCACTTTATATGTGTGTATCTTGTTATCTAATGATGTTTTTGTGACTGTTTTATTGTGTCGCCTGCGTGCACGCAGTGGCGAAATATAGGGATCACTATCCGTCGTCTTGCGTCGTCGGCGTCACAAAAATTTCTGTCGCATTTTTCTAAAGAACCATGTATCCGAGCCTTCTACAATTTGGCATGGAGTATCAGTATGGAGCCCTTTACCGTGTAACAGAGTTTGAGATCTCTCGCATGCCCTTTTCCTGTTTGACGGAACTGAGAATACTTATGTGTTATTACGCAGGCGACACATGTCTTCCGTGGAAGACTTACTACTAAGTATTTATCGATTTGGGATTTATTTTAAACAACATATCTGGACATTCTGTAGCTTCAAGACAAATCGTCATCGTAAGTACTTTGATTCATCAACAATTCAATGATATATTGGGCCTACAACAACTATGTGAACGACATTACTAAGTATTAACTAGGCATTGACAGTAAATGACTGACCGATACACCGTGGCCTCTTACCAAAAAGACAAATGAGTTATGTCACAGTTTTATGTTGAAGCATAGCGATTTTATGGAACGGCTGACGATTTATACTATCTAATGAATAATTATTTCTTTGATTTGGAGTCTCGTTTTAAAGGTGGCTTGAGAGTCGAACGTCAAATTCATTGGAATCGGATAATACCCGACATTGTGTTTTTGCAGATTGGTAGGAACTGTTTGTTTGATAATTGAGTTACAACCCAGAGAGTGCAGAGTTTTTTTTAAAGTTTTCAGGAAAGACCTGAATACCTTCGTTCTAAGATCATTTAATGAAGGGCTTGAAGTTACAAAATTATCAATAACCCAAAGACAAGGTGTAATTACAATAACAAAATAAGTGTTGCGAGGTGGTTAAATAATGTAAAAATACAACAGTCAAGAGAGTGGTTAACCACCTGAATTGGGCACAGTCAGGATAAAAACAAAACTAAGAAGACATCTGAATTTAAAAGATGTCTTCTTATTTTTGTTTTCATTTTGACTGTGCCCAATTCAGGTGGTTAACCACTCTCTTGACTGTTGTATTTGTAATATTATTACAAATAAACCAAGAGAATTTTTACAAAATTGGCGTCCAATATCTTTGCTTAATGTTTCATATAAAATCTTGTTTTCTTAGGGGTATTTATATATATAAGGGAAAATACAAGGCTCGTTTATGATATTTTGCACAGTACAATCAACATTGTGTCAACATTGTTGTCTCTCTATACTTTTGTCAACATCGTTATACTACGGATATTGCAATGTTGATAATATTGATTCCACATTGTGTCACTTTCTTTGTCTCTATCTATATGATAATTAGTTTTTTTTAAATATTTTTTTTCTGAATTAAATATGTACATTGTACAACCTTTCGACAAGACATTTAAAAATCATATCCATATCTGTCTATAGACAGCAATTTTTATACAATTTCGCATCGTTCTTAAAGTTACTATTCCCTATTCATCACTCAATCTGCCTACTTACTGTTCGTTTCAACAATCCCTTTAAATTTTATGAATATTTATATCATATGGGTAATCGTATTAACAAATTGTACCCGTCATTAGAATCAAATAATATAGAAAGCCGTTATCAAGAAGTAGTATAAAAGAAGTACTCGTTACCACAAATATTGAATTAGGAGGCCAGATCCAGTACCAAGGATATTCACCGAGTGCCATACACGGAATAAAGCCTTAGTATTCTTAAGGGGTTAGAATTTTGATAAAAACATAATTTCTATAAAACGCAAAGAAAATGTTCATGTTAGACAAGTCTGTCTATTGGGCTCGTGAATACCCTCGGGACCTCTAGTCCACCAACAGTGGCATCGACCCAATGCTTTCAAAATACTAAAAAACCACAAAGTCTAAAAATACTGAAATACCAGAGTTTGGTCCCGCATTAATGGGAAGTAAATGTTAATTTTTATATGCACGTCTTTGACGGGACGTATTATGGTATCCCGTTGTCCGTCCGTCCGTGCACACGTCGTACTCTGACTAGAGAATGCTTTGATAATTTTCCCTGAAACTTTGCAGGATTCTTGGGTATGACGGAAGAAAACTCCATATTGTTTATTTTGTAAGTGGATTTTTCGCTCCAGAGTTATGGGAGTTTGATTATTTCAAAAAAGCATAAAATTGCAATTTCTGTCCAGACGTCTTACTCTAACTAGAGAACGCTTTTATCATTTTTCTTTAAATTTTCCTTTGTTGGTGGATATTTTATTCCAGAGTTATGGTACTTGGATTATTTAAAAAAAAAAAAAGATGAAATTGAAGTTTTCGTCCACATGTCCTACGCTAAATAGAGAACGCTTCGATCGTTTTTCTTGAAATTTTGCAGGATTGTTGGGTATTAAGGAAAAAAGCGCCCTAAGATTTTGTTGGTGGATATTTCATTCCAGAGTTATGGGACTTTGAATGTTTCAAAAAAAGCATGAAATTGCAATTTTCTTCCAAACGTCCTACCCTAGATAGAGATCGCGTTGATATTTTTTTTAAAACCTTGCAGGATTGTTGGGTATTATTAAATGAAGTTCAATATGGTTTAATTTTGTTGGTGGATATTTCATTGCAGAGTTATGGGACTTTGATTATTTAAAAAAAAGAATGAAATTTAAATTTCCGTCCACACGTCCTACTCTAGATAGAGAACGCTTTGATCGTTTTTCTTCAAACTTTGCAGGATTGTTTGGTTTTATGAAAGGAAAGCCCCCTATGGTTTTATTTTGTTGGTTGATATTTCATTCCAGAGTTATTGGATTATTTCACAAAAGCTTGAAAGTTGCAATTTCCGTCCACAAATCATACTCTAACTAGAGAATGCTTAGATATCTTTTCTTGACACTTGGCTTGCCTCTATTGCAAAATTTGATCAGATGTAGTTATTTTTTTCCAAAATTGATGTCAATAATTTCTCTCTAATGTTTTTGTTTCCTTGTGTGAAACTAATGTCTATCCTGACTTCACCTGCAGCAAAAATAGGGGATTCTCTATTATTATGAAGAATTGTGATGTTTGGTCGACTGTCGATGTTGCCACAAGTGTGTTCTTTGACCATTTCAAGGGTTGAACACTGGTACAAAATGGTCAGGTACTCATAAGCAAACCAGTGTATATGCGTCTTGAGTATATAGTTGTGTCTGCTAAGCTCATAAAAGATGGCCATACCGCCTGCCACTTTCGTCTCTAGATTGAGTGATTGACTAGTAAAGAATTTATCGTCTAGAGAGTAATATTTCAGCTATACCAGGACAACACCACATTAAGAAAATGAAGGAAGAATTATAGATGGAAAAATAAATCTTGGATATCGTGTATTTTAGGTGAAATGGGTAGGGACAGGAAATTCAGTCCTTACATATGCAGAACGTTTGTCTTTTTCTTATTTGTGTTTTTCATGTGTTTTCCCTGGCAAATTGTAGCATTTAATTGTAAATCTAAGCCATTGTAGATGCTTCCTGTAATTCTCTCTCTTTTCATTTTACATTTGCAGAAAAAAAATTCACCGTTACTTCGGAATATTGTTATATGTAGCAGTCTTTACAAGGGTCTACAACCAGCTAAATACCATTACTGTTGTCACGGTTTGTTAATTGACTGTTTTTCGGGTACATTGGTCTACACGTTCTAACCCGTAGTTCTGTGGAGAGTGAATCGATCCCTTTTAGGAGTACGGATACTGAGTTGAACAGATAGTTACCATTCCATGCAGCTGCCAGAGACGTTTTAGCATTAGCCTTGTCAAGGGTCTGCAGATACATTACACTGACGGGGTCAAATTGTTTACCACGTAATGATGGATTTGTAGTTGCAAGAGTCTTTCGGCGGGCAGCGTATGTAAGGTCATTGATTACCTTTCTACAACATGAAAAGATAATCCGGTCATACTGCTCAAAAATTAATTTGTAATTAATATATTGATAATTTAGTTCTATGATAAATAAGGAAACTTATTTTGATTTATTGGTATATTCCTTTTTGAACGTATTTAATGCTGTATGTTTATGTAATTTTTATCTCGAAGCCATGAAATGGCTGGAGAGATGTTAAAATGACAAGAAAAAAATCACGAGAGGCTTCAAGCCTATTAACAGCTCTAAAAGATTATCTTCGTGCTTCCGATAAAATATAGTGCGCAAGTTATTTCAAAATCGTATACATTGTGTTTTTAAGTTAAATTGCTTCATTTTCTTGAGTTGAATACGGTGTTGTTTAATTTAATTGAAAACAAATGCATGTTTATCAAATTACTCGTTTTTTTATTGCGTCTCCGATCAACGAACCTGTCGTGCAGTAATTTTGTCAAAGATGAAAATAACATTTGTTTACCTCTGACAGTGTATTGCATATATTTATAGCAGTGAAATCGACATGCGAAATCACACAATCCGATTATTTTCACGTATTACGAAATAACTTAAAACATGCAGACATGCAGCAGTTCTTTGGATGACTACGAATATTTGCAACGTGTAGATTTTCAGGCTTCGAGATTCAGCTCCATTGGAGTTTTGATTAATATTGTTTAGCTCTCCTGCATGTTAGCTATTGCCATCGCCTGGCGTCCGTTCGTCGTAAACATGTTCAAAAATGTCTTGAGAAATCACTGAGTTAATTTTAGCCTAACTTGACCTGAATCATTACTTGGGTTCTACATTCAAAATTGTAACGAGTACCAAACAACGTGGCGGCTGTTCCTAACAAAAGCGCATAAGGGTAAATTGCTGGTTTTGACAAATAACTCAACAACAGTGTTAACTCTAAATATTTAGGTTTTTAAGTACTACAATAAGGGTTCAGGAATCCCCATAACGTAAAGGACCCAAATAACACCCCAATTTGAATCCTAAGACATGTAAGCGCCCTCTCCCGTTTAATAGAAAGCAAAATAGAATTCCCCAAAACGTATGAACTATAGGACCCGCTTTTTCAAGCCTGATACCGATAAGGTTAGGATCCCACATCTCAATAAAAGTAAATAATACTCTTTCTAAACGTAATGGAATTGAGGACCTTCAATCCAACAGGATATCCAGGATAAAAACAAACTTATAGACAGTAGAAACCCCCTTGTATATAAAATCTGCTAGTATGAAAGGTGCAATCAGGTTTATCCTTAAGCTTGAGGAGCACAAGATTGGCCAATAATTTGGCAACTTTGGGAAATGCCACCTAAGATTTTCATATGAGGAACTGCTGAGTGGATTTGAACCAAACGTGATATGAATGTTTTACTTATGAGATGCTGCCCAAGTGTTGCTATCTTGGTATTCCTTTGTTGGTTCACTTGAACAATTCTTTGGCAATTTAGCAACTCATGTAAGATGCCGACCAGCGGGAAACACAGTTTAACGTTGTACCAATACAAAAATATTTGAGGTCTTCTCCCCTGATACTGCTGGATCAGTTTTGACCGAGCATGGCCTCAATGGTCTTGGATGGTTCGGTTTCGAGAAATTTTGGTCCTATTCAAGACAGCCAACCAACGGGAAACAATGGCTCTTATTTTGAAAACTTCTTAAGATTGCCTCTAAAAGCAATTGAATTCTGACTTAGTCACGATTGTCCACTTGAAAAAAATGCTTCTTGGAACTAGGCTAGCAATACAGGCCTTTGAGAGACTCTTTTTCTAACTCCTGTTGATCTCTGTAGTCAAACATTCGATTTTAATTTGGGAAAAAATGTTACTTAGACATCAATTTTGATATAACGAATGGTAAATTAGATACTAAAATTTATGATAAAAGGGACGATTTTTTCTTTTCCCAAAGTTAATTATCCATTTCTGGATGGCGATGTTCCATTAGCGCCATCATATGGTGTTTACATATCTCAACTTGTTCGATTTGCTCGAGTATGTAATAAAGTTTGCGATTTTAATGAACGGAATCTTTTCATAACTGAAAAACTATTACATCAAGGTTTTCGTTATCATAAACTAGTTAAAACTTTTACTAAATTTTATCATCGATATAACGACTTAGTTCATAAATACAATGCAACCTGTAAACATCTAATCAAGGCTGGCATTTCACATCCCTTATTTTATGGTAATGTTTTACATAAGACAAAATACTTAAACTCGCCTAACAAACTTATAAAACCTTTAAATCGTCTAATTCATAAGGGTTATAATTACGGTATTGTCGTCAAGTCATTACGTATGGCCTTCTTTGGTATTAACATTGATTTTTTGAAAGGGTCTTTGCATTTTAACTAAACACATTCTAAATTTCTAAAATCAGTATTGCATGGACACGGGTTATGTATTCCGGTATATACATGAAATCATTATGCTAAACTCCTCACAGGAAGGGATCTTGATTGAAGCTGTATATTGAGGGTACATAACTTAATTTGTCAGTTGGTAATGGGTCTGGAGCTGGCATGTCAGTTAACTGCTAGTAGTCTCTTGTGATTTCATGTTTATGTCCGTATATTTAGTTCTTTCAGTTTCATTTTAAACAATTGACTCAGTCCAGTTGCCAACTGAATTTTACTGTTGTTCCGATTGTTTTTTTTATTTATCACATTGGCTATAGGGGGAAGGTTTGGATCCAATAAAACTAGTTTAATCCCGCCGCAGCAGGTTTGCGCCTGTCCTAAGTCAGGAAATTTATTAAGCCTTTGTGTGTCCTTGTCTGTTTTCTAGTTAGTTCACTTCATGTCTATGGGAGTCTAGGATGATGTTTATTTCGCTGAACTTGATTCATCTTTATTTAGGGGCCAACTCCGACCTGCCGTTGGGTGTGGGGTTTCCTCGACGTTCATTGAAGATCTTATGGTGGCTTTGAGTTGTTATTACTCTCCTTTGGGTCGTTGTCTCTTTGACACATTCCCCGTTTCCCTTCTTTTTCCTACTTGTTATGCATATTATTGCTTTCATACTATAAAGGAGTCCCTTCACGAATTTAGCTAGTTTGGTTATATTGAGCGTTACATACTAATTTGTAATAAGGACCTCCCTACATTAACTTGGTATGTTTTGCAAGTACAAAAGTGTGGTGTTTCTGGTAATATATTCAAGAATTTTTAGCATTTACATTCTAAACACCTATACATCCACAAATTTTTATCTATTCTTTGCAGAAGAACGTTTTGGTTTTATAAGCTCACCTGGCCTAAAACGCAATGTGAGCTTTTGCCATCACTTTGTGTCCGTCGTCCAATTTCAATAAAATTTGGTTTCGAAAAAGATGTTGATGTTGCGACTTCAAAACCGGTGTTGGAAATTGTTCGTTTTTAAAATGGCCGCCAAAGAATCGGAAATTCAACATTGTCTGATTTCAATGAAATTTTGTCTCCATATAGGTATTGATTTCCTAACTTCAAAACCAATGTTAAAAATATTCTTTGACAACCATTTTCATTTAGCCGCCAAAAAAGGCGGAAAATTCAACATTGTCCGATTTCAATGAAATTTGGTATCCAAATGGATATTGATGTGGCTACTTCAAAACCGATGTTGAAAAGTGTTTGTTGACCGCCATTTTCAAAATGGCAGCCAAAAAGGCGGGAAAATTTAAGATTGTCCGATTTTAATGAAATTTGGTTTCCAAATAGATATTGATGAAGCGGATGTTGAAAATTGTTCGTTGAGGGCCATTTACAAAATGATGTCTCGACTTCAAAACTGGTGTCGAAAGTGGTCTGTTATGTGGTAGAAATGACCAAAAGTGGTCTGTTATGTGGTAGAAATGACCAATGAATTGCCAGCAATAATGAAAAAACAAAATTGGCTCAAATTAACTTTTAATCAGACGAAAAATTATCATTTTACAAATTAGATACAATATATAACTTATCTGACAATAATGAAGTCCAAGTAATAATCCAAACGAATAGTTCACTTAATTCCACCAATAAATGTCCAATAGAATATTCCTTATAATCCTCACTAAATAGTTGATAATAAATTCACAATAATTGATGTCGATTTCCAATACGAAAGATGTGCGTGATAATCCTATATAAACTAATTAATCCTGTATAAACTTATTAAACTGACTGACTTAACCCTTTTCAGCCACCTTATATAAATATATTTATTCTTTCCAGAAAAATCTTCACAGGATATAACTAAAACATTCTAATCAACTAATTATCACATGACTAAAATCATTATGTAAGGAAAACCTCTAGAAAATTCTATGTGTTAAAATCTGAATTTAAATTTTAGAATATTCCACATGTTCTAAGGTGTAATAATCTTGACCATTGTTTATTGTAAACAAGTTATATAACTAGGCCAAACAAATTACATCATATTAAGGCCTTACAAAATAAAAACAATCATAACAATGTATTATAGAATATTTACAACATTTAATTACCTATAACACGTCCCCCCCCCAAAAAAAAATGTTTGAATGCAATGAAAAACATTTAAAATAAACAATGAGGTTTTATGAAATTTATCAAACTCTTGACAATGCGTCTGCAATGACATTATCTTTTCCTTTAATATGTCTTATGTCTAGATTAAAACCTTGCAAAGTCAAACTCCACCTCAAAAGTCTTTGATTTTTATCTTTCATTTTATGAATAAATTTAAGAGGGTTGTGATCAGTATATACAATGATAGGCTGAATTGAAGCTGTAACATAAATTTCAAAATGTTGTAACCCCAAAATCAGAGACAAACATTCTTTTTCAATTGTGGAGTAATTTCTCTGGTGTTTATTAAATTTTCTTGAAAAATAACAAATTGGATGGTCTATTCCATCTTTACCTTCTTGTAATAAAACACCGCCAGCAGCTACATCACTGGCATCTACTGCTAACTTAAATTGACATTCAAAATTAGGTGTTGCTAAAACTGGCGCACTTTCTAGGATGGCTTTTAGTTCTTCAAATGACTCATCACAACTTTTAGGCCAAATAAACTTTACATTTTTTCTCAATAGTTTAGTCAAAGGCTCACTAATTGAAGAAAAGTTTTGACAAAATTTTCTATAATATCCAGCCATTCCCAGAAAACGCATCAATTGTTTCTTATTCTCAGGTTAAGGAAAACTAGAAATAACACTTATTTTAGCATCAATAGGTTTTACCTGACCCTCACCTACAACATGTCCTAAATAATTAACATAAGCACATCCAAATTCACTCTTGGAGAGGTTGACTGTTAGCATAGCACTGCTTAAACGTTCAAAAAAAGTTCAAAGTATCTGAAGATGTTCTTCCCAAGTGTCACTATATATAAGAATGTCATCAATGTATGCTTCACAACCGTCAATTCCAGAAATAACACTGTTGATGAGACGCTGAAAAGTTGCCGGCGAATTTTTCATGCCAAAAGCCATCACTTTGTATTGGAATAGTCCATC
>MJUU01072413.1:60883-95169 GCA_002080025.1 Modiolus philippinarum
TGTCAGGGTCAACACTAACTATATTTACAGAATGTACAATATTTGTGCTATTTCTATCTATATAAGGTTTTATCATATTTACATGACACAACCTATTATGTCTACGTCTGTCAGGTGTTTTAATAATATAATTTAAATCACTGATTTTCTTTTCAACAATATATGGACCAAAATATCTGGCTTCAAATGGCTTTCAAGGAACAGGAAGTAAAACAAGTACTTTATCACCAGGGTTAAAATTACATTTTACAGAATTTTGGTCATATTTAGCTTTCATAGATTCTTGACTTGATTTAAGATTTTTATTGGCTAGTTCACAAGCTTTTACAAGTTTAGTGCGAAAGTCAGAAACATAATCAAGGAGATATAAATGGTCTTTTTCATCAGATAAAATTTTCTCATTTAAAAGTTTGAGTGGGCCCCTAACTGTGTGTCCAAAAACTAATTCAAATGGACTAAAACCTAATGATTCCTGGACTGCTTCTCTTACAGCAAATAAAAGAAAAGAAATGCCTTCATCCCAATCTTTCTCTGTGTCAAAACAATAGGTTCGCTCAAAGGCGCCTTGACTTTCAGGGTGATTTGCAGATGATCTGTACTGTTTAATGCCTAATTCATATATTACTTGCTGAAAAATGCCTGACATAAAGTTTGAACCTTGGTTTGATTGAATAGATATGGGTAGGCCGATCAAAGTAAAAAATTTAGTTAAAGCCCTAACTATGGTTTTAGTCTTTATATTTCTTAAAGGAATAGCTTCAGGAAATCTTGTGGATGCACACATAATAGTTAACATGTACTGATTACCAGATTTAGTTTTTGGTAAAGGACCTACACAATCTATTAATATTCTACTAAAAAGCTACTCTAAGGCAGGTATTGGCTGAAGAGGTGCTTTTGGAATAACTTGGTTTGGTTCCCTACTAATTGACATGTATGACAAGACTTGCAAGTAATTTAAAATTTTGTTGTAAGTCTTATTGATACCTAAGTGTCCTGACAAGGGAGTATCATGGGCCATGCTTAATATCTCAGTTCTATACCACTTTGGTACTACAATTTGATACTTTACTGCCCACTCTGCATCAGCAGACACATCAGAAGGTCTCCATTTGCGCATAAGAATACCATTTTTAGTGAAATAAGTGACAGGTTCCTGTAAAGACTCCCTTTCATCAACAGCCCTATTGAAAAGACATGAAATTTCAGGGTCTTTATGTTGCTCACTGCTAAACGTAGACATAGAAAAACCGTCACCTTGAACCAATGAACTATCAGAAAACTCCAAGGGCTTGCTTGTTTTCACACCAACATCACTAAGCTGACTCATAAATGTATCCGACAAATCAAAACCATCAGTGCTATTTTCATCAACTTTCTGAGCTTCCACACATTTCTTTCTCATAGCACGAGTAACTGCACAGGCAGGATACAACCCAGAAAACTCCTGTTCAGCAGAATCAGAAACCTCATCAAAAGAAGGCTTGTCTGTCACAATAGGATTTCTTTGAACTTTATCCCCAGCTAAATCAATACCAAGAAGAAGTTGAACACCTTCAAAGGGCAATGATGATGACTTGATACCTAAGGTCACAGGTCCAGAAACAATATCCGAAGACAAATAAACATTATGAAGAGGAATAGCAGTATAACCACTAGAATCAACCCCTTTAATAAGAACACTTCTACCAATACTAGAAATATCATCAAACGGCAGTGTTTCCGCCAACAAAAGAGTCTATGAAGCTCCAGTATCTCTCAAAATTCGAATAGAGGTAGAATTACAAAAATCACTCGAAAGCGACACAAAACCATCACTAATAAATGGTTCGAAAATCTCCATAATGGAACTAGATGGGGATTTGACCTCGACCTTACTAACAGGATCAGACTTAACCTCAGAACTATGCACATCTGTATCAAAATGAGGCAAACATTGTGACGACTCAACAAAACCACTGGGTTTAACTTCACTTTCCTTCCTTTGCCTTAACCTATAACAGTCAGATATCAAATGGCCTTCCTTCTTACAATAATTACATGAAATCGACTTAAATGGCCTCTGTGACTGTGAGGGGGATAGGACTTGGACATGTTATTAACTGGACGTTGCCTACTATTTACATCATTTGAATGTTTGGGTGAAAAATTTGTGGAATTGTTATTTCTGAAAAATTTCTGTGGTTTATTAAAAAATTGTGTTTTATGTGTAAGTGAAAAATCATCAGCTAAACGTGCAGCAATTTCCAATGTTTCAGCTTTTTGTTCATCAATAAAAGTTTTAATGTCAGTTCTAATACATCTTTTAAATTCTTTAATTAAAACTAGCTGACGTAATTTCTCATGATTGTTATTTATTTTCTTTGATGAACACCAACGATCAAATAGTTGCTCTTTAGTTCTAGCAAACTCTACATAGGTTTGGTCACTCTGTTTATCTGCATTCCTAAATTTTTGCCGGTAAGCTTCAGGGACCAGTTCATAAGCTTTAAGAATTAACTCTTTTACAGTGTCATAATCTGAGGCCTGTTCTACTGATAACTGAGTGTAAATTTCCCTGGCCTTACCAATTAACACATTTTGTAATAACATTGACCAATTATGTTTTGGCCACTTTAAATTCTAAGCTATTTTCTCAAAATGCAGAAAATATTTGTCTACATCCTTTTCTTGAAAAGGAGGGACCAACCTTATGTTTTTAGCAACATCAAACGTCTGAGAATTCTGAGGAAGGTGCTGATTCTTTTCAGCTAATTCCAATTTTTGTATTTCTATTTGAAAATTAAGCTCTCTTTCTTTTTCTCTATCCTGCTGTTCAATTTCTAATTTTCTTTCTCTTTCCTGTCTTTCTATTTCTAATTTTCTTATTTCTAATTCCTTCTGAATTTCTAATTTTTTAATTTCCAAATCAAGTGTTTGAATGCTAAAAGTCTCCAAAACAGATTTATCAAAATAATCTTCTTCAACCAAATAATTTGCAATCACATTTTGAATTTCGAATTTTCTCATTCCTGATTTAACATTTAATTTCAAATGTTTTCCTAAAATAATTAATTCATCCTTTTTAAGCTTCTCAAAATTCTCCACCTGACACGTAGACATGAATTGTTCTGTATGAAATGACATTTTGTAAAAAATTTTATTGCTGACTTTTTAACAAAATATAATAATTTCTTTCTTAAACAATTTCGAAAATCCCGGACGATAGCCCCCAATTTCTGTTATATGGTAGAAATGACCAATGAATAACCAGCAATAATGAAAAAAAAAAAACAAAATTGGCTCAAATTAACTTTTAATCAGATGAAAAATAATTATTTTACAAATTAAATACAATATATAACTTATCTGACAATAATGAAGTCCAAGTAATAATCCAAACGAATAGTTCACTTAATTCCACCAATAAATGTCCAATAGATTATTCCTTATAATCCTCACTAAATAGTTGATAATAAATTCACAATAATTGATGTCGATTTCCAATACGAAAGATGTGCGTGATAATCCTATATAAACTAATTAATCCTGTATAAACTTATAAAACTGACTGACTTAACCTTTTTCAGCTACCTTATATAAATACATTTATTCTTTCCAGAAAATCTTCACAGGATATAACTAGAACATTCTAGTTATATCCTGTGAATATAACTAATTATCACATGACTAAAATGCTTATGTAAGGAAAACCTCTAGAAAATTCTATGTGTTAAAATCTGAATTTAAATTCTAGAATATTCCACATGTTACCTTGACCATTGTTTATTGTAAACAAGTTATATAACTAGGCCAAACAAATTACATCATATTAAGGCCTTACAAAATAAAAACATCAAACCAATGTATTATAGAATATTTGCAACATTTAATTACCTATAACAGGTCCTTACCAAGAATGTTTTTGCGAGAAAAGCCCAACAAAGAAATATAGTAAAACATGATCAGACAAGATATTGGTGGTGTTCGAGCTACCAAAGTTTGAGAAACTGAAGATAAACTGTATAACTTACAATGTTAGCTTGATTGTGGGAACTGAAAGCCCGGTGATCGATACAGGCTCCTGGGAGCCTCTTTTATATTGAAATCACGCCCTTACCAACTACCTTTTTGAAATTATGCCCTATAAATAACATTTTCGTCGCATTATACCTGACAAGGATTGGGTTGAATAAATATGATTCAAGTTCTCCATTGTAAATGGTAATAAGCACATTTCATTTCATTGTGTACCATTTTCCCATGGTAGGATCCTCGTCTAAAAATAGTGCAAGACCCGGTTTGAATATTTTAAATGTTAACTATTGTACATTTTGTTTTAAATATTAGCCTGCCCTACTCAAATTTAGCCTGCTTCGATCCGAGGGCTGTCATATTTCTAATTTAAAAAGAAACATAAAGTATGACAAGAATAAGAAAGCTATTTATTATATGAATGCAAGACAATTAAAACAATATGGTGACCTAGAAATTTTTTACATGGTGTTTCTCTTGAATATAGTTTCTTATAGAAAAACCAAAGGGCACTTATGCTAATGAGCTTTATGCTGACAAAATCCAAACAGATTTAATGAATCGGAGCACATGTGAAACTTAAATGTAAAGATTTGCTGCTCATGAATGAAAATAATGTGTACAAAATACAGCTATTTCGTTTCGAGCGGATTAGTTTAAAGCAAGGTGATAACAGCATGACAAAAAATGATTGATGCATTTGCCATGAAACTGGACTGAAAATTTATACGTTATAATGGACAAAAATTTATCAAGTAAGTTCAATACAAATTCTGTATGACTGTATACATTTTAATGGTATGCCAGTAAAGAGAAATGCATATAATTTTTTGGTTTTGGAGATGACTGCCTGGTTCATAAACTTCTGTTTTGCACAAAGATACTTGCATTGTTTGTTATGTCAAACTTATTAAACTCATAATGATAATGGAAAAATATTTCCATCCATTTTTTTCTCTCAAAAATCATACCTTTAGTTTTATTTCAAGCTGAATGGCAACATTGGTTCAATCCAGTTAAATAAATCTATAGTGTCTAAATTGTCTTTTATTTTATTTTGATTGTTTCAGTTAAGATATTTGTATATTTTTGTTGCCTTTTTAACCTTCTTGTTTTCCTTTTTCTTTTTCTTTATTTTTATTTTGTGTTTGATTTCCTTTTTTGTTTGTTTTAAAAGAAGCTATGAAAATGCTATGAGAATGCTAGGGAAAACTTATTTTAAATGGAAAATTTTGCGTTACAATTGGGCTTACCAAAATCACCGAATCATTGACCATCTGAAAGTGCCAAAGATAGGCATCTTCCCAAAGTTAGAGTTTGTAGTAGCTTTAAGTCATTTTTTCGAATATGCACACATTGCCTCATTTTATTGACAGTTCAATTCCACCTCCTGAACGATATTTATTACTAGTTGGTATTGATGTTACAGCTAAGGATGTCATATCGACCTATTTTTAAGATATTAAAGTGTTAGTTATGCACTGAAGTGAAAAACTGACAACTAATACATTGTATGACTATATTCCTTGGGAGTAAATGCATGCAAAAATTAGTAACTGGTTATTGTCATAGTTAGAGATAAACAATTTTGAGAAATTTCTACTAAAGCACAAACACCTAGGAGAACATAATCCATTTTCTTGTTTCAATATCATATCCATAAATTTGCCACTGGGAGATATTTTCTAAAGATTGTACATGTTGTAACGTACAACGTACAAGTTACCACTTGAATCCCGTGTGACGTCTATCGGTCCTCCTAATAATGGAGAGCTGTATGTAAATATACTGGAGCCATCTAAATCTATACAATGTAATATTCCGTCATCGGCTTGACAGCAGTACAGCTTCATTGTTCCCGCAGCAAATATTGAGTGTATGTTACTAACGCTAATACTAAGTGACTTTGTAACTACGCCTTGTTTGTTTATTATATCTACTTTACCAAAACCACCGAGTGCCACTTGGTCATCAACAAACGAAATACCCTGATATTCACTGCCACTGACATTAACCCGCCGTTTTAGTATTGATAATCTGGACATAGTCCTGAGAGGGCATTGTACACCATGCTTCATCCGAACTCGGTTCAATAGCAATACCCCATGGACCAGCAGGTAGCGATATTTTCTGAATAAATTGGCCACTGTCTGTTAATACCAAGAGACAACTTCCAATACATTCACAAAGAATGAGTCTACCATCTGTAGTAATACAGATACCAGAAATACCAACTCCTTCTGTAACAGTAACTTCTGTCTCGAGTTCCAATCTACTCAGAGTACGCTCCCGAGTCTGTAACATCTGAGCTTGCTTACTTTTCACCGACTTATAACTGATTTTATTTGACGGTTACCGATGCCAGTGTTTTATCAGTGGTTGTAAATCGGTTTCCTCAATGATAACTGTTCTCAATCTCAGTGAGGTATAAATTCCTCGAGGTCAGTCAGTACCTTTCTCATATCAGACTTTATCGAGTGTAATAAACGAAATATCTGGCTGTCTGACCCATGGTTTGTTGTAAACTCAAATCGATTTGTTATCTCGCGAATGCTATGTATCCGCATTTGAATGTGTTGATTTTCTTTATCGACCTGTTTAAAAAGACCGGAATAGACAGATTCTATTTCTAACATACATTTATTCTCCATTTCATTTATTGTTTTCAGCAATGCCTCTTTAACCTTTGGTATTTTCTTCTTTGCGATTTCTTTACTTTCTTTCAGATCAATTTTTCGTTTGTTGTTTTCGTCTGAGAGCTGGCTGGAAATTTGAATTAATTGTTCAACGTTTAGTGAAGGGTCTTCAAACAATGCTGATGATTTAACATTCTTAGCCACAACTTCTATTGGTATTAGCTTTTCGCAAGTTCGATGGTCGGTGGCCATGCACGAACGGCAACACAGGGTATCACGTTCATTGCAGTAAAGCTCTAAAATCATCTCTCGATGTCGGCTACAATGTTTATCAACGGCATAAGTCTCGGTAGCTGCCAAATTAATATCAACAACATGGTGTGACGCAAGTGATTTTATTGTATTGTGAACGGTAACAAATTATGTACAGAGAGCATCTTCACAGTCGCTACATGATTTAAAAGCAGGTGATGTGTTGTCTCTTTTTAGGCATGTATCACAGAAAGATTTGGACGCCATTACTAACCTGAAATCGTACAAAAATCGTAATTTTTTTTATTTTTTAATACAACGTAACATAAAGTTTGGTTTAATCTAGACCAGTAGATTTAGAGACATAGGGATGCATTTCCGTTCGGTCCAATGTAAAATTATGCTCGCTGTGTTATGAGGTATAGACCTATCAGATATATTTTTGTTAGGAATCATCTAAGGACCATTGTGACTAAGTATGGTTCTAAACAGACTACTTAATTCAGAGATCTTCTTTAAATATGTTTTTCCATAGGAACTGTGGTTAAACTAGATCCCACTTGCGACCATCTTGGATAAGATACAGACTTGCCGATTATCTCTTTTTTTTTGGAAGAAACTAACTAAAAACCATTCTGAGTATTGTTTGTTCTCAACAGACTAAACCTTTCAGAATTTATCTTCAAATGTGTTTTCCAACCATTTGATCTGTGGATAAGCCATCGATCTGGTGGTCATATTGGATAAGATACAGAGTTACCGGATATTTTTTTTCTTCAGAAGAAATGGTAAAATGTTAAACCATGATCCCATTGGAGGCCATATTTGATGGATTTGCCCGATGCTTTTAAAGGGTAGTAATCTGAGGACCATTGTAACTAAGTTTGGTTTCCATTTACCATGTCTGAATATTTTAAAGGCCCGATGTTAAAATTATTATCCCTCAGGTTGCTATCTGGAATAATGAGATACGGAGCTGTCTGATGCCTTTTAAGAGGGACAATCTAATTGGTTGATTGAATATTCTGAGAAGTAAACAAGTATCCTGTTGGCATATGTACGGACCTGCAGGGTACCTTTTTTCTTAAGAAAGGATTATCAGGCAAAGAGATATTTGGCAAGCATAAAAATAAGGTCTTGTGTTACACTAAGTCCCAAATGAGCAGCCATCGTAGATTAAAGTTGTCCCTGTGGAAACCATTTTGAAAAGGGGACCAAAACCGAAGAATTAATGTGAACACCTTCAGTAATAATCGGCACAGTGGTTTCACAGAAGGTGATCTTTGAATTGCCTGAAGGGTTTAGCGTTAAACTATGGTCCCGGTGACCTACATCCTAAATGACTTAAGAAACTGCCGAAAACCTTTGTTGAACATAACCACAAATCGTGATTAAGTTGGTTTTAATTGTATTAGAAGTTTCAGGTATTCACCGAGGGTATTCACCAATCCAATTGTCAGACTTGTCTGCAATGAACAATTTACCTTGCGATTTATAGAAATTTACTGTTTATCCAAATTCTAACCCTATAAAAATATTGAGGCTTCATTCCGTGTATGGCACTCGGTTGATGCCCTTGGTACTGGATTTGGCCTTCTATTTAGATGCTGTTTTGTAATGAGTACTTCTGTTTTGACTACTTTTGGATAATGGCTTTCCATATAATTTGCTTTTAATGCTGCTGATGAGAGGTTACTCCTTGAAACACGTGTACAGATCCTTTGCAACAATTATTAAACGAAATTAATTTTCTAATTCTAAAATTGTAGAAGGGCCTCAAGTCCATAGAAAAGTGCGAGGAATGGGTGAACAGACGAATACAGCATTATCCCGGAAGTTTCATTCAAAAGTGTGGGATAAACACACAAAAAGAAATAAAAATTTCTTTGCAGAGTACTGTCTTTTTCCATCAAACCAGTCAAAAAATATTCTTAGCTTTCAATTAAGACTAATAACAGATAAGGGGCGGGGATAAACTTTTATCGAAAGTGTGGGGATAAAAAAAAAAACAAATTCCATTGCAGTGTTGTGTCATTTTCTCAACCTTCAAACCAGTTAGAATTATTCCTAAATTTCAATCAAGACTAATAACACATAAGGAGCGACCATTTATTTTCAGGGGAAGATTTTGGCGAATTCGTATGGAAAAATTATATATTTTCATGCCCATTTCTAACCATTTATTTGTTTTCACAAATTGTCACATCAAATTATTTACTTTTATCCCCCCCCCCCCCAAAAAAAAAAAAATCATTCAAAGCATTTCAATTACTTTTTGTCATAACAAGAAGGATTACACTATTTTCACTGGCACCACGATTAAATTATTTATTCAAAAAACACCCAAGCACCCCCATCCTTGAAATCAGAAGGTTGCCCCTAAATGGACTAGAAACAATATCTTCCAACAGATTCTAACACACACAAAGAAATCTAAAAAAGGTAAATTAGTAGATTTTTATTAAGATAACATTTTAAGTTCCGTTCTTTTTAATCAAATAAATTAAAATGTCAACACAAAACCATATAGCTTTGTATAAATAAAAATAAATGTGTAAAATATTTTTTTTTTTAATGAAGAAATGTAGATTTAACTGGAACAATAGTATAAACTTTAAGTAAGATTGATCCATATAAATCTTACTGCTTTTAAAAATTGAACGATTTTATCGCTAATAGGTCCTTAAGACAATCAGCAGGTAAAAATCGTGCCCGATATTGGCAACATTTATACTTTCAATTAAAACACGCTGTAAAAGGACAGTTGGATGGAATACATTCAGGTCGGTCATCACTGCTTAGAATAAAACTATGTGTTTTTCCGTTTTGTCCAATACGACATCGGGTTAATACTATACAATTACTGTGTTTTGTTGGGGGTAAATATGATGAGTTATTGACTTTTGAAAGTATAGATATTCACTGCGCCTGAAGGATTAAATTAACAAATTTTTGGAACAAAAAAGCTTGGTTCCCCCTCTGGATCTACCACTGTGAACTAAATGTATGTGAAACTGCCTGGTCAGAATTTAGTGGCTTGTCCAATTTTAATTGCTACAGTCAGTAGCGGATCTAGGGATGAGAAGGCAATCAAATCAGTTATTTTCTATGTAATTAACTCAATTTTTTCAACCAAAAAGGGATGGGGCAGAGCAAACATTCCTTTTACATAAAATATTTTGCCTATAGCTGTATAGGTATCTGTTTGGTGATTCTTAGTTAGTTCGTCCGTTTTATGAACACTTACTGATACCCTTATAAGCCACCTCTCTTTATGGCAACAGCAAAATCACTGATTCTCAATTCTCGAAGGTTTTCGCGACGCAAGCGCCAAAAATACAATACTATATCGACGAAAACTTTGTGTTGTAAAGAAACTGGGTCATCTGTTTCTCCGCCGTGCGCGGTCCCGGCTTATGAATAGGCCCGCAGCATCCTCTGAGCTTGGAATATGAGTCTTCCTAACAGAGGCCCGGCACCTGGATCGGTTATCAGGGGCTCCGGCTACAGAGCTGCCGGGCGCATCCCCAGTTGGTGGATAGGGGAATGCCCTGTCTATGCGGGGTAGTCAGGTCTTAATACGGAAAGCATGACCGCGAACCATTGAAGCAAAACTGTTTGGAGAAACGCCACGCTCCATGCAGTATAAAGATCCCTTCTATATTTCTCTAAAGAGAGCAGACGCACTGGGTGTCGTATGGAAGGCTTAATTTCCTGCCCCTACCCATTTCTCCCCTTTTTCAGTGGCAATCAAAAGTCGTTACCCCGGTTGTCCCTTCCACCTTTATTTCTTTCTTCTTTTACTTACAATTTTTTGAATTGATCAACTTGTTCTCGTCCTGATATAGCTGAAATATTGGACGTTAAACTCGAACTAATCAATCAATCAATCAATCATCTGTTTTTCAACTTACAGATTACTTTTAAATCGTCCTCTTCCGTCGGGGATGATGATCAATCCCACCTTTTCCTTCTCTCTTAAATGAAATGTGACAGCTTTGAACATTTTGTTATATTTTGTTAACGCCGTGTATTTAATAATATCAACATTTTATCACATAGTCCATATCTTGTATTTTAAAGAGTGCTTTTTTATATAAGTCACCATTTTTACTTCGGGCTTCGGAATAAAACTTGCACATGGCATCATCGAGATCACGTTTGTCATAATGTTCAAAATCCACAGATTGTCCTTTTTCCTAAAGAAATATTCCTACCACTCATCCAGTCGCTTTCTTATTTTTTATCTTAATCTTTGTCATTAAAAATATTCTCAATAGAGTCCTCGGATAAGGAAGCAAACCTTGGTTTCTTGCGCGATGGAATGTGATCGTCTGGTACAATGGCCGACATTTTTTTTTGTTTTTACGATTGTAGAAGGTCATTGTGATTGATTGATTAAAATAACCGAATTTCCCTTTCAATAATTAGTAGCACGTAACAATCACCGCTAGTGAATATCACTTCTGACTGGTGAATACCGTTTTTAATTCAATAAAAGCGATTCTCATTTCAATGTATTCTTTCTTATAAATATAGAATAATACCTGTTCTCTAAAGTTTTTACCGTAGGATCTAAAGGATTTACCGACTTCTGACTGTATTCCATGCACTTTATTATAATGTTTGTACTATGATTGTATTTGCCTGGTCCCTATGGGTGTAATTTGCAAATAAATCATATTTTTATTATTTACTTGAATATCTAATTTGGCCTGCCATAACTTCAAAATGTGTTTACTTATTTAAGGCTTCACGTAAGTCAATGTGACTGGGCAGTCCGCAATCTTGTCATCTAGTGCGTTTTTGGCCTCCTGATCAACAACTGTGTTTGCATATATATATATATAGATCTCACCATGACTAGGAATCCAAACATAAATGACTTCTTTGTTGATTGTTACAAGGAAATTCAACAAAAAACATTGAAGGTCCTTCACAAAGAGTATTCTTTTCAATTAGATCTTAAAGTGGAGAAGATAGCTTAACATTAGACCCCATTTGAAAAAAATGAGCTCTTAAGCAAAAGCATGGATTAGAAAGGTCCGAGTCTCTAGTTTAGATTTGCTATATGTAAGTTTATAAAGTGTAACTTTTACCAGTCAATCAGAATCCTATAATATTATCTGATACTGTTTATAGGATGAAGTTATTTTATTCATTTACACTATTAAATAGCAAAACTGAAACCAATCATAAAAATCATTTAAAAATCTAGTGAATCATCGATTTTAATCATATAAATGTGTTTCAACAAAATAAGGAAGTGAATAGCTCAATAAGACTAATATGATTGATTGATTGAATATTGTTTAACGTCTACTCAGCAATATTTCAGCTATATCAAGACGAGAACAAGTTTGTTAATAAATAATCACTTTGGAGTATGGAAATGGCCATGGAACGGGAAATTTTGACTGCCACTGGAAAAGTAGGGTGAAATCGTCAAGGGCGGGGAATTTAGCCTTGTAGCCGATCACCTACGGACCACCCCAAAAAGAGCTTGCTACAAGGGTTCTTTAACGTGCAGGAAGCGTGGCATTTCTTCCAACACGTGGACCTGAGTTTACATCCCATCCGAAAGATGGGTTGTGTATTTATTAATCCCGCACAACCACGGAATGGGTCCTATTTCTATATCCCGGGACCCTCGGGGTCAGCCTCCGTTTAGGAGGGGTCACACCCCGCAAGCCGGAGATACTGGGTCCTATTTCTATATCCCGGGGTTCCCTCGGGGTCCTCTGTTAGGATGGCTCATACTCCAAGCTCAGAGGATGCTGCGGGCCTATTCTTCAGCCGGGACCGCGCACGGCGGAAGACTAATATGTCTGTAAACTAGGACATATTGTATTTCAGATGATTATTCAGTACGTGGTGTTTTTTTTAATTTTGTCTTATGAATGCATACCAATATATATACAATAATAGCATAAAAAGGAATAGAACACATACCATGGGAACAATAACTACAGTAAGCACTTACCTTGAGCGTGATGTAACTGTTTAAATTAAAATGTACGGCACGTCGTCTTAACAATTTTTAATACCTGTACTGATACTTTAGTACACACAATGTGAATTTTGTCAAAATTTGGTAATGAAAAGTTGCTGTAATATAAGAATCAAGAACATTGCAGGCAAGTGTTTACTAAAGCCTCTGGTGTTAATTATCTAGAATCTTACGCGCACTGCTACGAAGATCATATGATTAACTTGTTAATTTATTGTATTTGTATCCTTAAACCGCTTTTTGAAAAAAAAGTTCTTCTCAAACTGAAAACGTTACAATGTTGCTATAGTTTTCATAACGATACCGGTACCATACATAATAAACCTGACATTTACGATTATAAATCCTTCCACTCGTTACCATAAAATGTTGCAAACAGAAAACATTGAAATATCTGCATAGTTTAAAGAGTTCGTTACAAACGCCCTGCACCATGACAACATGACGGCAGACACTTAAACCATATGATTCTTAATGCTTGTGCTTAACCCCATCCCGTTCACACCGGTAGCACAAACCGGTAAAGCATTTTTGTACCTCTGAAATGCCATGCAAGCGGTGTCAAACCGTTATTTTAAACGCTACAGTAATAAATTTTATATTAGTTTAAAGATATCGATCTCAGATTCTTATCCATATTTTTTATTATCTTTGTTTCAAATTGTGGGGAAAAACACAGTCAGATATTATAAAAACATAATGCCAACATTAACATAATTTTCCGAAATTTAGTCCGTTAAGGATGCTCGGTGGTCGCGCTTTGGTATTTCTATCAGATTTTCGGACTTCTCTGGTTTTATCCAATCAAAAGCATTATAGTTTTTTGCCAACGAACCCCCATATTTTGTTTGATAATCCCATTTTATAGGCTGACAAATTTTCATTAATAATATTTATTTTGTCACATTCGTTCTAGAATAAAAACATTGTTGATGTTAAACCTATGAAAAAATTAGAGGAGTTCAGTTTCCTGCCAAATTTTTAATAACTTTTTATCTCAAAAACCATTACATTTATTTGACATCCTATTTATTTTCAAATTGACCAGCAAACATCCTAAACTGTGAATTTCCCGAAATTCATAAAAATTATTTTGTAAAAAATTACAGCTGTGTGAGCCGTGTGCATCTATTCGTGTAAAATATATATAGATGTACACAATGTTAGAACCTCTTTCCAACACACAATACTCTTAGCGTTCAACGAAAAGTCGTTTTTGTCGAAAATATACGTAGTAATTAATGTTGTCAGATAAAGTTCCAAATAGGGAAAACTATCATTTTAAAACAGCCAGATTTTCAGCGATGGAGATCATATCGCCCTGAAAGTGGTCAAAGACTAGAAATTCACAATTTTTCCTGGAAGATTACATCAACACGTTTGACGTTTTTTTTTCTCTCCTCCTCTCTGTGATACAGCTGTTATAAGGATTTATAAATATCAGTCATATATCTTTATATATTCCAAATCTTGTTGTAATTTTTGACAATTTTACTCTGAAATTAGAACCACCTTTTGATGATGTTATTCTTTGCAAAATTTCGTGTTGAACATTTCTGAATATCATATGAAAAAGAAAAGAAATGGGGTAAATGTCAAGGAGACAACATCCCATATCCAGGTTAAAACGACCCAAAACAAAGCATCTAGGGGTCACCGTACGGTCTTCAACACAGTGAGGAACCTCACACCATATAGTAAGCCCTAAATGGCCCCAAAAAGGGTAAAAAGTGAATAAATCAATGGAAACAAAGTACATGTACCCTAACAGAGTATACGTGTCAATTGCCAACTATTTCGTGTTTAAGTTGGTTTAAAACATTACCTTGATTAAATGTTCATGAATAACCTTTCTCTAATTTCTAGCAAATTTAAACAACGCCTGACCGGTGTGATAAAATATTTCTCGTCTCTAGTGAGAGAACAACTCGCGTGAGATTTCCCGCCAAATCTATTCGGAACATAAACCTCGGTGTTTAACAATATGTCATTAGAGAAACATTTTCTACAACTAAAACACGTTAATTATGAAATTTCTCACATCTTGTTAAATAAATTTTGAAAAACTCGGCAAGTCTCGTTTTCAAACATATGCAAAATTTATTTAACTCGATGTGAGAAATTTCATAATCAACTTAGTTCTCGTTATAGAAACTATATTTCTCAAATAATAGCGAAAGTTCTATTCATTTTTTGCGGTGATTTTGTACCTGTTTTTTCTTTTTGCCTGTTGAACTTTGGCTTTTGACAATTCTGTTCGTTAATTCATTTTGTGAAGCTTGCAAATTCTTCGATTTAGAAATTGTTGAAATCAATAGTCTGCACTGTATGCAGACTTTCATCCTCATTAGACCTTCTGGCTTGTAAATGTGTGCATAAACAAAATGTTTGATTTTTTAAACAAAACAGAATTACTGTAAATTTTGTATATGAAGATAGCAGTTATAAAGTATGAGGTTTCAGTCGCATAAAGAGCAATATGAGAAGTTTCAGTCGAATAAAGAGCAACATGAGAAGTTACAGTCACATTAAGATCAACATGAGAAGTTTCAGTCGCATAAAGAGCAACACGAGAAGTTACAGTCACATAAATAGCAACATGAGAAGTTACAGTCACATAAAGAGCAACATGGGAAGTTTCAGTCACATAAAGAGTAACATGAGAAGTTTCAGTCGCATAAAGAGCAACATGAGAAGTTTCAGTCGCATAAAGAGCAACATGAGAAGTTACAGTCACATAAAGAGCAACATGGGAAGTTTCAGTCACATAAAGAGTAACATGAGAAGTTTCAGTCGCATAAAGAGCAACATGAGAAGTTTCAGTCGCATAAAAAGCAATATGAGAAGTTTCAGTCGAATAAAGAGCAACATGAGAAGTTTTCGTCGCATAAAAAGCAATATGAGAAGTTTCAGTCACATAAAGAGCGACATGTAAAGTTTCAGTCACATAAAGAGCAACATGAGAAGTATCAGTCACATAAAGAGCAACATGAGAAATTTCAGTTGCATAAAAAGCAACATGAGAAGTTTCAGTCAAATAAAGAGCAACATGAAAAGTTTCAATTGCATAAAAAGCAGCATGGAAAGTTTTAGTCACATAAAGAGCAACATGAGAAGTTTTAAGTCGCCTAAAGAGCAACATGGGAAGTTTCAGTCGCATAAAAAGCAATATGAGAAGTTTCAGTCGCATAAAGAGCGACATGATTAGTTTCAATCGCATAAAGAACAACATGATAAGTTTCAGTCGCATAAAGAGCAACATGAGAAGTTTCAGTCGCATAAAGAGTAACATGAGAAGTTTCAGTCGCCTAAAGAGCAACATGAGAAGTGTTAGTCGGATAAAAAGCAATATGAGAAGTTTCAGTCGCATAAAAAGCAATATGAGAAGTTTCAGTCGCATAAAGAGCAACAGGTGAAGTTTCTGTCGCCTGAAAAACAATATGAGAAGTTTCAGTCACATAAAGAGCAACATGAGAAGTTTCAGTCGCCTAAAGAGCAACATGAGAAGTTTCAGTCACATAAAAGTAACATGAGAAGTTTCAGCCACACAAACAGCAACAGGAAAAGTTTCAGTCGCATAAAAAGCAACATAAGAAGTTTTAGTCTTATAAATAGCAACATAAGAACTTTCAGTTGCATAAAGAGCAACATGAGAAGTTCCAGTCGCATAGAGCAACATGAGAAGTTTCAGTCGTATAAGAACAATATGAGCAGTTTCAGTCATATAAAAAGCAAAATGCGAATTTTCAGTCGCATATAGAGCAACATGACGACATTTCGAACAGTTACAAATAGGCAGTAGTGAACAAGTTTGAAGGTATATGGTTAGATCACAATATCGTGATTTGCATTGACATGAGAGTCAGTATTTTGACAAATAACTCAATACCGAAGTTACTATGAATTTTGATTCTGCATATGCGCATTTCGACAACTTATGTCTCTTCAGTGCAGATAAAATCTAAATGTTTGGAAGACCATCAATCCAAATATGTTCCAAAACTGATAGAAAAAAGTACAAAGTAACTTGTCAGGGAGAATAATTATCAAATAGTTCATGTCTATGAGGGACATATGGCAGTTTATGGACTGAGTGGTCACCCCAAAAATAGTATATGGACCGAATCGAAGCTGAGGTCCATATAGTATTTTGGAGGTGACCACAAGGTCAATAAACTGCCGTTTGGCCCGAATTGACATGAAATATTTGATATATTACACTATTCCAGAGATGTATACCATTTTCATTCTTTTTTCCTTCTATTATATCACTCAAAAAGTTCAAGGTTAAAATATTATCTCAAAATGGATTAAACAAATTACTTGTGATAATTCGTTCAAATTGAAACAAATAATTTTTAAAAGATTGTACAATTTATTTTTGTAAATTTAAATTAAATACCTTAACGGTGTAATCTGAAATAGCTCAACACAAAGTAGAAAAAAAATAAATGTGACGTCACAATATACTATAAGGACTGGGCTCCTGGTCCATATAATGTTATATGAACAGTATATGGACCGACAGTGTTAACAAAGCCAAATAGGATAATTAAAATGGTAAAGTATAAAATTGCAAGCTACACAAAGAAGAAACTGCAATGGCGATAAATATATATTGTTAGTACTGGAAAAAATAAAACATTTTCTGGAGATATTACATTGTATCAATCATTACTGTAAAGTACTACACACGGGTACAAGAATTGAAATGTTAATTCATGAATAACAAATAAGAATTTGGCTTGCACGTTGCATTTGATATCATTTTTAGCAAGCCAAATATGTAAAATAAAATCGGCAAACATGTTGCAGTAAAATGATGCTGTTCCACCCTTTTATCAAAGTATGTCTTTACCTAAGGTACTAGAATATAAACATGTGCATTGACTAGAAATATTTTAAAAGACAATACTTTTTGCCGTTGAATGTGCCAGTTTCATGGCCACTTACAAACTTTTTTGCAAAAATTAAAATGTAACGAGCGAAAATGCATTCATAGATCTTTTCCTCTGGAAATACTGACCCAATTGGAATTAAACTTGGTCACAATAGTCCTTTGGTACATGTAGTCCCCTTTAAAGTTTGTGATTTTTATGTTTGTACCTCATCCAAGATGGCCGCCAGCTCAGCATATAGGTTAACATAGGCCCTATTAGAGATCCGTTCAAAAATAATATTCTCTGAAGCTACTTAGCCAATTGGAACCAAACTTTGTCACAACAGACATTTGGTGGTCTCTTCAAATTTTTTATGTTTATGTTCTTTCCTCATCCAAGATGGCCGCCAGCGGGGAATAAAGTCTAAAAAAAGGCACCCTGTGGGAAATGTATTCAAAGATTTTCTCCTCTGAAACTACCGAGCCAGTTGGAAACAAACTTGTAACAATAGTCCTTTGGTGGTCCCTTTCAAAGTCGGTGATTTTAATGTTCGTACATGATAAAAGATGACCGCATACACCGACTTAGTTTTACATAGGAAATGCATTTAAAGATTTTCTCTTAAATTTCAGTTGAATTTTAACATAATACTCTTTGGTTGACCCTATTCAAAGTTTTTGAACTTTATGGTACTGTAATTTTCGATCCTGAGACTCAGGCTCTATAAGACTGCGATTAAACGGGATAACACCGATAAAATTCGTAGTTTATGGTACGCGTATCTTTAGCTGAAAGAAGAACCACTAAACATGCGAAATTTTACGAATACCAGGGAATTAAGCAATAACAGTACATTATTTGAATACCCGAGGGCGTCAATCGTAGATTTGATGGTCAAAATGCAGTTTATAGGCGACGCGTAGCGGAGCCTGTAAACGGATATTTTGACCGTCAAATCAAGATTGACGCCCTCGGGTATTCAAATAATGTACTGTTATTGCGATTCTAATGCAACAAATCAATTTCATGTTCTATTTTTATCTCGTGAATTTGTAACAACATTAGGAACCAGACTAAACATTGATTGATTGATTGATTAGTTAGAGTTTAACGTCAATGAGCAATATTTCAGCTATATCAGGACGAGAACAAGTTAGTCAATTCAAAAAATTGAAAGTATCAGAAGAAAGAAATAAAGGTGGAAGGGACAACCTGGGCAACGACTTTTGACTGCCACTGGAAAATTGGAGAAATGGGTAGGGGCAGGAAATTTAGCCTTCCATACGACACCCAGTGCGTCTGCTCTCTTTAGAGAAATATAGAAGGGGTCTTTATACTGCATGGAGCGTGGCGTTTCTCCACACAGTTTGGCTACAATGGTTCGCGGTCAGGCTTTCTGTATTATGACCTGACTACCCCGCATAGACAGGGCATTCCCCTATCCACTACCTGGGGACGCGCCCGGCAGCTCTGTAGCCGAAGCCCCTGAAAACCGATTCAGGTGCCGGGACCAGACTAAACAGAAACCTAATCTGTCCCAGATATGTAGATAGTGGAATTGACGGTAAGTTTTGACCAATCAAAACCTTCGTTATATAAATGTTGCATTAGAATTCGACATATCTATCCAGGCAAGCAACAGTCATAAATTTACTCTCCTTGGATATTCTCTTTTTCAAAATAACAGCAACTTTGTTTGAATGTTATAATATTCGTGGATAAGAGTTTATCTTTCATGTTTAATTTCTAAAAAAACAAATGTGGTATTACTGTCGATCCATTTTGTACTTTTTCAAGATAATGCAGTTCAAATTGAAAATGTATTTAGATATACCAATTTAAAATTCGTTGCTTACCAAATAGTAATCATGTAAGCTACGCAATTCCACTTTGCCTCTTAAAAGTAGATTTCACAATTCAAACCAAACAGAACAGGGAAAAAATACATTTGCAAGTGCAAGCATTAGCCGATGTTACCCCAGACGCCCAATTCGATGATTCCATCATATTCGAGCTTCAAAACCGTTTAAGAAATCAAATTTCGTTGAAATCGGACAAGTCTAACATTTTCAACGTATTTTGGCCGCCATTTTGGAAACGGCGGCCATTTTGATTTTTTCCCTAGATTCCTTCCTCTCATCTTACTGAAAATGTGTACAAAATATGAAATTATTCCTCTAAGCAGTTCCTAATATATAGAATCCCTAACTTTCCTACGTAAATTGGCGGCCATTCTGGAAATGGCGGCAATTTTTTAAAATTTTAAATGCGCAGCATATTACTTCAGAGGATGGCCAAATTTTGTACAAAGTTTGAAATCATTCCTTCAAGCCATTTCAAAATAATCGCTCGGACAAAGTTTATTCGAAGAGGAAGAAGAAAAAAAGAAGAATGATTTGCGCAAATCCAGAAAATTAATTAACATTAACTTCGGTATTTTTGCTATTTATTACCACTGGGTCGATGCCTCTGCTGGACTGCTAGTCCCCGAAGGTATTCACCAACCCAGTAGTCAGTACTTCGGTGCTGAACCGATACCGAATTTATTGAAACTTGCAGTATATAAATTTTTCAAAATTTTGTTTAAAACTAAGGAGTATCTCCCTCGTGCAAAGCTCTGAATTTTTACTATTTAGATCATTTTGGTTATTTGTTTTCCATCAGCTTTTACACCTTTTTGGTTCATGCACTCCAAATGTTTTGGTTTTATCTGCACTGATAAGACATGAGTTTTCGAAATGCACATATGCGGAAATAAATTAACAGTAACTTCGGTATTTTTATTATTTACAATTGCAAGCAATAGCCGATGTCACCATAGACGACCCATTCGATGATTCCATCTCATTGGCATCCTAAAAATCTTACTAGAAATCAATTTTCTTCGAAATCGGAAAAGTTTAAATGTTTTACGCATTTCGGCGCGTACCTTGGAAATGGCAGCCATTTTGAAGAAAATTTTCACATGATTTTTTTTTCTCTCATCTTACTGAACCTTTATACAAAATATGAACAAATTGTGCAAAGCAGTTTCCAAGATATTTAGTCCCCAACTTTTGAACGTAAATTGGCAGCCATCGGCGGTCATTTTAAAAATTTTAAACGTACAACATATAACTTCAGATGGTGATCCAACTTTGTGCCAAGTTTGAAATCATTTTCTTCATCCATCTCAAAATACCGGTAATCGCTCGGACAAAATTTATAGGAAGAAGAAATTAAATTTTTCAGAAGAAACGTAGAATAACAACATGTCAACCGACTTCGTCAGGGGCGACATAATAACACTACAAAACTACTAAAGACAATTACTTCCATCGAGAACTATGTTTCGACTTAGTATCTTACCCACATAATTATGTAGAACCCCGACGGATTATAAATTTGTGAACATGATGTAGTAATTTGCCTCTATTTTATGAAAAGCCACAAAATAGGCGAGGTTAGGTGATACATTAGATTATGTATCATTCCATTCGTACGTCCCTGTTACTGAACGTGCATCAAATACTTGTAGTCCTAATAATAAAACATACATAAAACATAGTGAAAAAACTTGAATCAGCTGGATGGCCATATCCAGCAGCAGCAACACTTGGACCAAAAGCCGAAAATCTTGTTATCAAAACTGTGAAATATTTGTGTGAAGAATCTTCAGAATCATAAAGGTAAGGACTCAGCTACGATCTTAGTAAGTATCCTTGTTACATGAATGTATGCCAGAGATCCTCAGTTGTTTAAAGCATAATGATAATGAAGAGAAAATTCTCATATTCTTTTCTTCTTAAATTTGTAAGCCAAAACTTTAAGCGGATGTGATCATCTATATACCTGCTGAATTTTTCCATTGATAAATTGATAATTCCGATAAAAGATATTTGTAGATTTATACTCCAGAGAGATTGGTCAGTCACTATATATTTGGCAGCAGAGGATTCTGACATACGTATTTTTTGCATATTTTTGTCCACCTGACAAATCTTTAAAATTTACACGATTCGTTAAACGTAAATTAATCTTTGCAAATAACATGCTTTAATATTAAGTTATTAGCGAGGAAATACAGATTTATTAAGATTATTGACGTTACCTTTACGATTTACTAAGAATAAAATCGATACATTTACGGACTGGATTCGGACCTTGAGATAAGCAATGAAGGGAGATGGAGTAAAAGCAAATGAGACAAAATCTCTACAAATACGTGGGAAAAAAAAACCACTTAATGTCCATGTGGGTTATAGTAAGATCTTCTATGGGATGGATGAAATTGACGAGAACAATATAATAATTAGAGATACAAGTATTTCAAATTTATAAACACAGACAATTGAGGTCCATAATTGTAATTATATTTCTTAATTGTAAAGTGTAAATGTATTAAAATTATGTTAATTTCTCAACATTGTATTTTCATTCTGTAACATTCTGTTATCCAATAAGATCATCTTTCCATGTGCATCCTTTATCACCGTTTTTCGAACAAAATCTCCCCCAGCCGTAACAAGTATTTAAACCGCCTTGCCAAGATGTAACCTGTAAAAGACAAAAGTTATTGTAGCATTTATCTTGTTAGAAGAAAACAAAAAGATAGAATAAAATTAATTAAGAGAGCAATAAAACAGTCCTGTACATCGTAAAAAATAAAATGGATAGATTAATTAATCGATCAATAAATCATGGAATAATAACAAAATTATCAACCAGAATAGTCAAAAGCCGATGTCCAGGGAAAAAAAGACAAATCAGGTGGAAACAACTGGGAAAATAGTCGATGGTCCTGACTTAGTAAAAGCATTTCAAAAGAAATGGTGGGTTAACTGGTTTTTTGGCGAGCCAAACCTCCCTTTCCATTGCGGTAGTGTCCGCTGTCAACTCAACAGCAAATGCTACTGAAGGTCGTAGACAGTTAAAAGAAATGATCGCCCCAGTGGTAAGTAAAAACAGTCTTGAATCAGAGTGCGGACCGATTCTTCAATCTTTCCACAAGGGATTCTGTTTCCTGTGTTTGTCTTGTCTTTGGACTTCTTTATCTGACTTACGATTCGGTTATCACTTATTCAGATTCCTTGTCGATCTGAACAAAATCGGTGTCAGTTACTAGACTTACAAATCCTAAATCATTTAAGGTAGATCGACACTTATACACGGCGCATTCGATTGGTGCATTTGTGTAACACGAGTCGGAATATTCCTGTATTTGCCTATTTATTTGACGTCAAAATTGATTGAAATACACTTTCCCATGAATTAGATCCCTTTTCCCGTAAATATTATCTATAACGTAAACTATATCAAATATCTCTCTTAATCATATTTTATATGAAAGATAAACAATAAGCATGTTCTCATAGTTCCCGATATATTCTTTGTGAATATTGCTGGAAAATACTGAATTTGGCCTCATTTTTAGAGCCAGAAACCAGAAAAAGATGATCGGTGACATATCATTTTTATTTTATTTTTGGAACACATAGTTTAAGACTGACAAAATATCTTAGAAGAAAAAAATTCTGTCTGATATTTGTATTAGGATCAAACTACCTTAAATGATCATAAATGATCCTTTATACTTCTGTCATTAGACGACGGAGGTACAATGTATTCAGTTTTACACTTGTACGTCCGTACGAGAATATTCGTCAAGAGTTTCTCTTGTTATGCATTTATAATTTGATTTATTGTCCGGATCAATAATATGATGAGTTGTACCGCGTCTCACCTTTTCAAACCTGTTTGCTGATAACAATCATGTGGGGGCATCCGTGTCCCATGGAGACGTTTGTTTACTTTAGTATTTCTTTGAATGATTATCATAGAATAGCAGAAGACGCATGCAATGTCAATGCATGAACTTGATACTGTCATGTTCAGTTTGATTTTGTCGTAATTATTATGTTCAACAAATTTGCGGAATGCTATGCCTCAGTGTTCTGTACTACAATAACTTTTACTGGATTTTTATATATAGAATCATTTACTAGATTTAAGTCTAAAATCAAAGGTTGGAATTGTGGGAAGCCATTTTTACTTGTTTATTGTATGTAAGTCACGTCATCTGAGAGTGATAAGTACAACACTTAATTCAAAAGTTTCTAACCAAAATATGACGCTTTACAATTATGACGTGAAATTAAAGGGACAACGTGAAACACCTACAATGGCCGAAAATTATAATCACATGCCACAATCTGCCAGGGAACCAAACAAGAAAAACACAAAATAGACAAAAGACAAACATGAACAACGACAGGAACTCGGGACAGCCGGACTTGGTACCGGCACTAGCAAATGCCAGCGGTAGGGTTAAACCGGTTTATGGGTACCCAAACCCCCCTTATCTGTCCCGTTTCCCCATAGTCTAGTAAACATACGAATAAAACCCTATACAGGTAGACTACTAACTCCATGACCGCAATCTTAAAATTATGACGTGCATATTTTTGTTTGAAACGTCATATATTCTTGTAAAAGATTCAATTAATACCCGAAACTTTCAAAATGAAACGAGCAATAAAGGGATGAAACAAGACTTACAGATACTATTGATAAATCAATTTAAGTCGTTATTCAAAGTGTAATAAGCCAATTTTTGTCTCGCCCGCGACGAAAAAGTCGGGGAAGCGAGACTTAGGGATAGAGTTTCCGTCGTCGTCAACAACTACAAACTATTGTGAATAAACAAGCTCATGTTAGGTGTAAGTCAAAAATATTTGATGTGCAGTTGCATTATTGTGGGTACAACTCAAATCCCTACTTAGATTATGGCCCTGGCCCTTTAGTCACACATGAATGATCACATTAAGTTTTTAGCAAGCAGTTGCGTCTTGGGGAGTTCACAATGATTCTACGCCAAGATGATAGCCATGGCCCCTTAGTCATGTATGAACGATTACTTTTAGTTTTTAGCAAGCAGTTTGTACAATCTATACCAGTAGTCCTAGGCACTTAATATTTGACGTGCATTGGCGTCTTGGGGAATATATACCGATTCCACGCCAAGATGATGGCCCTGAACGATCACTTTAAGTTTTTAGCAAGCAGCTTGCTCGGCCTATACCAGTAGTTCTAGGCAACTGATATTTGACGTGCAGTTGTGTCTTGCAGAGTACATACTGATTCCTCACGGAGATGGTGGCCTTGGCCCCTAAGTCACGCATGAACGATCCCTTTCAGGTTTTCGCAAGCTGTTTGTGCAATCTGTACCGGTAGTCATATCCACTTGATATCTGACATGCAATTGCATCTTGAAAAGTACATCAGATGGTGGCCCTGGCGCCTTAGTCTTGCATGAGTGATCACATCATTTTTTCCAAGGAAATTGTAAACACTGTTAAAGAATTATATTTTATTTTTATTGCTGCTGTAGTAGATCAATGTGCAAATTAATGCAATACAAGGGGTGGTCGATACATAACCTGTGTCCACAGTTTATTTATATACTGTATAGTTGTTATATTTCGCGGGGTATTAATTTTCGCGCTGTTCACGTTAAAACGATAAGCGCGAAAATTTATACCCGCGAATATTTTACTTTAACCTGATTATAAATGAACATAATGATTTTAGCAAAAAAAATCGTGAATATAAAACCCCGCGAATAAATCCTACATTGAAAATCGTGAAAATTTCGCACCGCGAATATTAAGCCCTAAACAGTATATTTTTTAATCAAATCTTAAAATAAATTGGCTTATTCAACGCATAGGTGTTTTTTTTACATTATTCTCATTGTTATATACATGAAAATTTCATTTGTTTTTACATTGACATGAAAAATATCATCTACAGCAGCACATATTGAAGTCAAGCACAAAAAAAAAAAAAAAAAAAAAAAATAAGCATTGCATTTAGATGTATTTAACAAGAGTAGCAAATGAGTTCATGATGTTAATAATAATACTCAAACGGAATCACCAAATTAACATGTTTTGGAATGCATGTACATCCTATGTATATCGTTTTAAGTGAACAAAATGGAACCATGTTACTTAGGACATTTCTTTACCAGCTTCAACAGTATTACATGGAGGGATTACTGTATATACGGTAATGGGAACAATTTCGAATAAAACTAAGTTCAAAGTTAAAACCCCAAAACCAAATAAAAGCGTTGTGTAGTATTGTGTGGTTTATAATGTTGTGTACTTATCAAAAAGTTACAATCATATCAAACAAATAAAGCACGCTGTGTAATACTGTATGTTTTATAATATTGTGTACTTGCAAAATAATCACAATCGTATAAATCAAATAAGAGCTGTCACCGAATGTCAGCCAGATAAACCCCTTCTCATTGAACACTGAACAATAAATTTAGTGCAAATTTACAAATTGTGGACACAATACAGTTCTGACACAATATCGGTTTGGACATAATGATACAATCTTCAAGAAAAATATTTTAACAAGGGTCCAAATGAAATATCCTATCGAATCAACAAAAAAAATAAATAAATATAAACAAGAAAAATAAAATAAAATAAAAAATAAATAAATAAATAAAGCTACATGTATTTTGGCCCTTTTGACATTTTACACAAAAATCATAAGTGTTAGAGCAATTACATAACAACCATTTGAAAACAAATTCTCGAGATGATAACAATGAAAAAAGTGTCTCCTCCTACAGCTGTATTTCACATTATCTATCCTTTCAATTATTTCTCTTAAAAATGTCAAATCCAAAAAATAATAACAGAAAGAATCAATAAAAAGTCAAAATTGCAATATCTACCCTTAACGGGGTCGGACAGTAATTTTAATTCCTTCATTCACATTTCCACAAAGTACCCTTCCCTTGAGTAAAGAAGTTTTATCAAAATCCTTCAAGTGGTTTAAGAAGACTTGTCATTGCGAGGTAATCGATGGAGATGGAATCAATGAAAAAGTATATGTCCAATTATCTCCGCTTTCTGGCTTACAACAATAATTATATGCCTGCATGCTCATCTCCTTATTGTTATAGGCAATAAGATATTTTTAACATTCTATAATGCATTGTATTGATTGTTTTTATTTTGTAAGGCCGTAATATTTTGTAATTTGTTCGGCCTAGTTATGAACTTGTTTACAATAAACAATGGTCAAGGTTATTATACCTTAAAAATGTGGAAATTTCTAGAATTTTAAATTTAGTTTTTAAAACATAGAATTTTCTACAGATTTCCTTACATAATCATTTTAGTCATGTGATTATCAGTGGACTATGAAAAAGAAAGGAAATGGGGTAAATGTCAAGGAGACAACATCCCATATCCAGGTTAAAACGACCAAAAACAAAGCATCTAGGGGTCACCGCACGGTCTTCAACACAGTGAGTAACCTCACACCATATAGCAAGCCCTCCGGACATTTATTGGTGGACTTCAGTGAACTATAATTTTGGATATTTACTTGGACTTCATTATTGTCAGATAAGTCATATATTGTATACTTAATTTGTAAAATAATTATTTTTGTCTTATTAAAAGTTAATTTTGAGGCAATTTTGTTTTATCTTTGCTGACTTCAATTTACAATAATTTATTGGTTGTTTCTACCACATAACAATATAGTGTCCTTCTTTTGTGTAAAGTTTCATCAAAATCCTTCCAGCGAATTCAGAGAAGTTGCGCTTACAAGAAGTGTAGTCAGACCGACGGACAGACAGGGTGATTCCTATATACCACCGAAACTACTTTTGCGGGGGCTTTAATAAAACCTGCAATATGTAACTGTATGGTTTATAATATTCAGTACTCACCAAACAATCACAATCGTATAAATGAAATAGAGCAGGGTTTGTAGTACCATAAGGTCTAATCCAATCACAATAACCCACACGTTTGCCATCACCTGTATGAATTGGAATAAAAAAAAATGAAGGAAGAATTTTGGAAATTAAATGCAAAAATTTCTCGTTTCTTAGAACTTTGTGTCAAATCCTAATAAAAATTATGTTAATAACCTGATATCTATGTTACTGTAAATTCTAATTCTTTAAATTGTCATTTCAACAACGGATTAAATCAAATAACCAATATGATCTAAATGAAAAGTCCAAATTGCTAGGGAAAAAGTAGCTATACCTTGGGTGCTATTCTGTAATCTATCCATCTCAGTAGTTCCTATCTCGGTACTGTCCACAAACTAGTATACTTTGAAACTTTCGATATCTACATTTTTGAAAATTTTGTTTAAACTGAGGTGCAGAGTTGTTCTGACCTAAACTGATTTTGGCTTCAATTTAGATAACAACGGCCGTAGGGAATCGAAGGAAAAAGGGTGTAGTTATTACAAAATGAAAGGCCAGAGGGCAAACGAGAATACAAACAAAACAGACATGAGAATACAAACAAAACAGACATGAGAAAGCCATAAAGCACGAAATTAAAAACACAACATTCAGAACTATGGCACTTACAGTGAAAACGAATGAGACATCAGGTGCTCCAAAAGGGTAAGCATGTCCTATTCCTCAAGCGGCACCCGTCCGTGTGTCAGTCAATGGTCAACTCACAACTGATAATAATGCACTAGCATTGTGAAGCCACAAAACAGCGGCAACACCATCTGGTGGTCTGGTAGGTTACACTTATTTGCTTTATACAAGACATTCGTCACATATGTTGCTGATGATGTGTCCTTTGTGGTCTCCTTGAAAAGTGAATGAAAGTGGCTTCCTCCGAATTGAGAAAAGAAAAACCAAATCTGGAGTACAATTAGTCCACATAAGTATCCAAATTTGTCTGCTCCGACGGATATGGTATAAAAAAGAAATAAACCTACCTGCAATCAATAAATCTTCATTCAAATACAAATTAATTCCACAAATCTTTGCTGAAGGCAGTCGAATTACTGATCCTGGAGATAAATCGCTACCATTTGGCTTCTGAAATATAGGCAGGAGGTTTGAAGTGACTTATTAAGAGTTGAAGAATTGTTGACGCGAGTAGTAGAGGGCGTCTGTCTTGACCACTTTTCCGTATTGCATTCTTTGTAAAATAGTTATGGCCGCTTTGATTTTTCCCTCCTCAAGTGTCGAGGAGCTATTTATGAGGCCCGTCATGGGTTTCTTGACTACCTGATTATCAGGTAATTTTTTTAATTATTATTTGATTATTAGCTTGCATTTTTAAATATTTTTTTATTACTAAGCCAAAAATTTTTCTGATTACCGAGGTAAAAATTTAATGATTAGTTGATTACCAAGGCAAAAAAAAATTATCTTTCTAAAATATTTTATGGCTGCTTCGATTTCCCCTCCCGATTCGGAGGGATTTTTGACCCATGTTACTTTTGGTCCAGTGCTGATGTACTCTAGCGTGTCATTGACCTTTGGCCTCTATCCATATCCCACTCCTTTGGCTTCACCCTTCTTCTGTTTATGATGCATTCATTGGTGAAGCTATTGTCCTGCCCTGTTTAAGATGCTTTCATAGATCTCCCCTTTTCCTTTGGTCTCATTTATCCAGGCTTGTGACTGGCTATAACTTTAAAGTAAACTTGCATTAACCTTTTTTCTCTTCTTCTTCTGTTCTTTTTTATCCTTCTTATAGCCTTTTTTTTTGTTGATGTTCATTTTGGTTTTGTTGTGTTGACTTTCTTGGCATTATTCTCTTTTTGTAAATTTTTGCCGGCCTTCTTCACCTGTTTGTTCAGTTTTGCCAATTCGGTGCACACTTAAGCAATCTTTTTTTTTTGGACAAAATCCGAGCGTTTATTTACTTCTTAACATATTTTTTAACCTTTTCTTTGATTGTAGATGCTTGGCGTTGGTCTGGATGGAAGGTAGTTTAGTTCGAATTTTCCGATATCCAGGTTTCTATTCTTCCAAACTGTTCCTAGGTAATTTTCTTTCACATATTTCTACACTACAATTGGAATAACGACGTAGATATGTTACAGTAAATGTGTAAAAATCAGTGATTGTGTAAAATCCCTGAAATAATTAGTGCTTTTGTAAAACCACTGACCAATTTAGGGATTTTATAAAATCACTGAAATTGTCAGGGATTTTGCAAAATCCCTGAAAATCTTGATAGGGATTTTACAAAATCACCGATTAAATGGAATGGAAGATTTTGGTTTAATTAAATAAATATCAAAAGAAAAGTAATAATATTGAAATAAATTTCCAGATTTTGCACAAAAGTATTCGCACGCCTAGACTTCTACCCCATTTACTGGAATTTATAAAATATACATTGAAAAATATTTGGAAACCATTTCTTAACTGATTTCAGTGAAATTTCACAATTAACCCCTTTTTAGGTCATATTTTTACCCGTAGATTCAAATAGCTAAATACCGAAGTTAGAGAACAATTTATTTAAAGCAATTCAAAATTTAAGATGACTTCCTTATACTTATGTAAGTAAAATTGTGACGTCAAAATTTAAATTTCTTGGCAATCAGGACCAAAATAACCACAAAAATATTTCAAAATTTATGTAACAATTGTAATCTGAAACCTGAGATAATCATTCTGTAGAGAAATGATAAGTTTGCTATTCAACTATTTGGTTTGTCATTCACTTGAATAGTAAAAACCTGATTTAGACATAACTTAGTCCCAAAAAAGTTCAGGAAGGTTCCAAATCAACCAGATATTCTTACAGATTCATCTTAATGAGATTTCAATTGAGTCACATAATATCCTAGGCGTAACGCTTTTTTTTTTTTTTTTTTTTTTTTTTTTGTTTTGTTTTAAAATCACAATGTGTCAGTGGTCATTTATACTGTATTTGGATGCAGGAGACAGTCTTATCAAGTGTCTCTGCATTTGTACTTTTTAAACTATTTTGATTTAAGCTTTTCAGGACATAAAAAATTCATAACTTCCTCCGAATAATCAGCAATATCAAATATTTAGCCAAGCACAAAACTACGATGGAGGGAGCTACACCTTTGAATTTAGAATTCACATAAATTTTGATGATAGTTATAAAGAAAGTGCACACATGAGATAAAATCTCATGTAGAAGTACACCACATCTTAGAGAAATAAAGAACATACATCTCAAACACGGGGAATAGTTTTACCAACTCCACACTGCATTAAAAGACAAACTTCTGTATTAAATGCCGCCGTGCGCGGTCCCGGCTGAAGAATAGGCCCGCAGCATCCTCTGAGCTTGGAGTATGAGCCATCCTAACAGAGGACCCCGAGGGAACCCCGGGATATAGAAATAGGACCCAGTATCTCCGGCTTGCGGGGTGTGACCCCTCCTAAACGGAGGCTGACCCCGAGGGTCCCGGGATATAGAAATAGGACCCATTCCGTGGTTGTGCGGGATTAATAAATACACAACCCATCTTTCGGATGGGATGTAAACTCAGGTCCACGTGTTGGAAGAAATGCCACGCTTCCTGCACGTTAAAGAACCCTTGTAGCAAGCTCTTTTTGGGGTGGTCCGTAGGTAATCGGCTAAAAGGCTAAATTCCCCGCCCTTGACGATTTCACCCTACTTTTCCAGTGGCAGTCAGAATTTCCCGTCCCATGGCCATTTCCCTACCCCAAAGTGATTATTTATCAACAAACTTGTTCTCGTCTTGATATAGCTGAAATATTGCTGAGTAGACGTTAAACAATATTCAATCAATCAATCAATCTGTATTAAATGTTTTACGAAAGGATTGAGTGAATGAACATAAGACCATAACACATATGTTATCTCCAACTGCAATTAATCCCAACGAGCTGTATGGCCATTTCGGAAACCAATTCCTCATCAGCAGCACCAGAACGCAAACATAGGAAATCCATGATTTAAAAAAAATGCTTGTAATGCATTAACCCAACGAAATCCGAATAATCAGCAATATCAAATATATAGCCAAAGACAAAACTACGATGGAGGGAGTAAATCTTAGAATTTAGAATTCACATAAATTTTGATAATAGTTTTGAAGAAATTTTACACATGAGATACAATCTCATGTGCAAGTACACCACATCTTAGAAAAATAAAGAGCATACATCTCAAACACGGGGAATAGTTTTTACCAACTTCACACTGCATTAAAGACAAACTCCTGTATTAAACATTTTACAAAAGGATACTCAGTAAATGAAGATGAGACCATAACACATTCCAACGAGCTGTATTTCCATTTCGGAAACCAATTCCTCATCAGCACCAGAACCTAAACATAGGAAATCCATGATAAAAAAAATAGGCCATAAAAAATCCTAGATTTTTATCCAACTTTTTGTAAAATTCAGCACAGGCGGATGAATTGTATGTTTTATTATTTTTTTATCATAAATTTTGAAGAAAATGACAAGTTTGGCAAAAATTAAAATAGAATTTTTGGAGGGAAAAATCGGGACATGATGTGATGAGAATCTAGGATATTTTTATGGCCTACACATTGGTTTACAATGTGAGATAACCAATGTAAAAATTTTCAAACAAGATGATAGTAGTTGGATCAAAGACTGCTCCTCGTTTTGTAACATCGATTCCGGTGCCATATTGCATTGAACTTAAAATACTCTAAATATTTAAAAACTTTAAATTAAGTTCGGTCATATTAAATACAAATATTGAAATGTTAATGTTTATCTAAAGTTATGCCTTTTAATAGATCTAACTTAATCTGGTACATATTTTTAACATATTGTTTGTTATAAGATATCTGAAAATTATTTTACACATTCCCTAAACATGACCAGGGAATCAGGAAAATAATGACTCATTTTTTCAGTGATTTTGTAAAACGCCTGTAGTCCGTGGGCTGGAAACACTTTCCGTGCACCCCCACTTCCGAACCAGACCGATTTTTTTCAGTCCTTCTATGTCCCCTCTTCAAAATAAAACATGTTAACACGAACATAACCTGCACGCATAGACAGTATAGGGCCACTTTTATAGTACACCATCAGAAATTCATGTATTTACGTTTTAACGTAAGTTTCATCTTTTAAGCTGCATAATTTTTTAACGATAGGTAATATGTACTAAAATTTGGTACCAAATTAAAGCTGTATTAATATTCTTTACAATGAACACAAGTTTGGGCACTATACGCCATTTTTATGATCTGGGGGTGCAAAAAATGTACCCCTCCCCCTGCAAAAAATTGCGAAAATCACAATTTTAGGCTGTCAATTCCTTTTAGATAAACAACCCTCGTCATTTGAATATATCTAACATATCTAAATTTTTGTAAATTTTGTTGAAAACTAAGGAGTATCTCCCTCATGCAAAGCTCTGTCCTTAGCTGATTTTGGCTTTACATTTAGATTATATTGGTTATTTGTTCTCTATCAGTTTTAAACATCTTTGAGTTTATGGTCTTCCAAACATTTAGATCTTATCTGCACTGAAGAGACATTCGTTGTCGAAATGCGCATATGCAGAAAGTAAATCCACAGTAACTTCGGTATTTAGTTATTTGATCTAGTTTTTATGCCTAACTTATCAGGTGTGATACAATGTTGGAAAATAAAACCATTAAAGTCCATAAAATTTTGATTTTCGGTATAAAATTTTAGAAAAATGGAAATTTTCGGAATTTTAGATTCTTTCACAATTTCGAATTAGGATCGTAAAATCTGAATATATATTTGATAATGGCCCATTTAGTAATGATTTATGATATATTAGCAAGAAATTGTACGCACAAATTTTAGTTTCAGACATAAATTAGGTTCAGAAATGTCAAAATTAGCACCCCTCCCCCTCCAAGTTAAGGGAAAATTTGAAATATTCAGGCTCTAAATGATAAAAAGATAATGTTTAATGGGAATTCTAGTGTTTATTTCACTTAAGCTGACATGCAGAAGATCATTCAAGTAGATTTAAACTTTTTAAGAGGTCTGTTTTCGACTCTTCTGCATGAAATTCTATGCAAAATGGGAATTTTCCGTTTTTCAGAATTTCTGCTGTTTTGACTTTGAGATGCAAATACTTCATGAAATTGATATGTACCTTGACAATGTTGATTTAATATCGTTTCATTATATGTTAGCAATTACAAAGTATGCTTTTAAACATTTAAGACTAACTACAGTCTCATAAATTACAAACATATTACCCCTTACCACACATATTCAACACAATTTATTCCATTTTATTCAGCTTAAAAAGCTTGAAAATCTTAAACCTTGTATAAAGGTCCAATGACATATCATTTTCAAACACCAAAATACAAAGAGACTGACTTATATCACAAATAATATGCTAGTGATTTATGGGCAGTTAATCAACAATTAAAATTGGATTTCGTAAAATTCTGAAATGCTGGAAATCCCCATTTTTCACGAAAATCGCCCAAAATTACATATAACGATATATCAAATGCATCTTTTGCAAAGAAAGTAAAATTTAGCATGCTACGTTCATATATATGTAAAGAAAGACATATTTTGGGGACTTTTAAGTTTAATTTTGTTGGAGTAGGGGTAAGATTTTTGGTATTTAGAGTCACAGTGAACACTCCTTGTTTTTCTAATCAGTGTTTTAAGATAACTTATATACCGGTTAAAACAATAAATTGGAATAT
>MJUU01072413.1:97019-117171 GCA_002080025.1 Modiolus philippinarum
GTGGGTTCACGGGGGGTTATTCCAGCCCATGGACTACTGGTGTTAATTAGAGATTTTACAAACCCACTGACCAATAAAGTGACTTTACAAAATCCCTGAATTTTCAGTGAATTTACAAATTCACTGTGCGTTCCGAGCTGGAAATCAACTGACATTATTTGTCGTTGCATGTTCTTTTATACATCTTCGCAGGCGACATGCCTCTCACCGGTGGAAATGTGACTTCTGACAAAGAGTTTGTCGTGCGTTGCTTGTTTCATATCCAGTAACAATTACCCATGAGGGTCAGAAGTAACATCTGCAAAAGCTTTCGACAAAAAAAAGTAGAATTTCTAGGTAACATCGGCACTCTCCGTTTTGGCCCTCAAGACATTATTCGCAGCATGCGTTGAATATAAACACAAATATAACAATCAAAACATAACGTGAAATCTTACATGAATTGACACAACATAAGCGCTTTGATATGAATGTTAACAAGTGGATAATGAAATAAACATTAAATGACACAAAATATGAAAACATATGCACATGGTAACGCCGATTTAGCGCTAAAAACACTATTCGAAACAACGAATATCAAGGTAATGTAAAGTAAGCATGACAACTTAACGATATCAATGTAAACTCTGACATAAGATAGAAAATTAAACAAGAAACTTGAACACAATTACAACAGACTATGAAAACAAAAACCAACTTGTACATGAAAACGCAATTTGAAACATAAAATATTAACAAAAATACAGTAAATTTAAAACAAATGTAAACTTTTACATGGAAATACATTATGAAACGTGCAATACCAAGATAATAAGACACAAAGCATCAAACGAAACGACATTTATGTGAAGTATTACATGAAAAAATAATATGAAATTTTAACTTTGGTACTAAAACAACATCATCTGACAAAGATTGCAAACACATTGATGTGAACAACAAACCCAACGCTTAACATAGGGACCAAGCAAAAAAACATATCAAAGTCGATATGGAATCCATATCAAAGACACCAAATCACCATAAAGGTAACAGATATTACATTACCAATAGGACCAAACGATTAAGAAGAATGAAGATACCCCGAATTCATATACCATATACCATATGACTATATTATCAATATTCAAAATTAAGGCCGATCTAGGACTGACGTAGGACCGACTTAGGGCCGAACATTAATTTCCAAAGGTCGATTACTTCATACAAGTACGTTTAGCCCTGCAACAACTTGACTTATCACTTAGAAGCCTCAGGCCAACCTTAAAAATATGTTTATTTGCAGTTCCCCGACTTTATTTTAAGAGTGATTGATCGATAGGTAGGGAAAGCATTTTATGTTATCATCTTTGATGACTGTATAACAGGCTATGAAAAAGAACATTAAATCTATGGTGTATACTGAGATCTTCACAGTACCTGCTGATTAGAAAATCACAGCGGCAACCAGTCGAAACTGGAGGTATGGGTAGGGACAGGAGATTTACATTAATATTGATGAATTTGAAAAAAAAACTTTTTGAAGAATTATCTAGAAATAAAGGTTCAATGTAGGTGAGACAGCCGGAGGAGCTATTTTAACGTTTGAACATAGGGAAATGGGTAAAGGCAGGATATTTACATTGGAATGATGAACTTAAGATCTCATGGGGATTATCGGCGACATATATCGTCTCTATAACTTACTGAAGTAATGGAAGTCTAGTGTTATAGATACGATATTTAAACAAAAGTTACAAATTTAAAAATGAAAAGGGGAGAGTCCACCAGGGCAATGAGTTGAAAATGGATAAATGGGTAGTGGCAGAAGATTTACATTTAAATTGATGAATTTGAAAAATACTATTTGAAGCATATGTTCTAGAAATAAAGGTTTAAGGTAGATGAGACACCCGGGGCAGATATTTCAAAATAGAGAAATGGGTATGGGCAGGATAATTACAGTGGAATGATGAACTCAAGCTCTGGCGGGGATTATCTGAGACATATATATCGTCCCCACCTCTTACTGGAGTAATACAAGTCCAGTGTTATAGTTATTTAAACAGTAATTACAAATTAAAAATCTTATGGAGAACGGACCCCGGGGGCAACGATGAATATGAGAGAAATGGGTAGGGGCAGGATATTTACATTGATGAATTTGAAAAAATACTATCTGAAGCATAATCGAGAAATAAAGGTATGAAAAGGTAGATGAGACAGCCGGGGAAGCTATTTCAAAACGGAGAAAAGGGTAGGAAATGAATAGGGCAGGATAATTACAAAGGAATGATAAACTTTAAGTTCTCCTGGGTATTATCTGAGACATATACATCGTCTCCACCTCTTATTAATTAATTGAAGTCCAGTGTTATAGATATTTAAACAGTATTTCAAATTAAAAATCTGATAGGGAAGGGACCCCTGGGACAACGATGAAAATGTAAAAATGGATAGGGCATGATATTTACATTTTGAAAGCTACGGAGGATTTAATACTTGAAACCTATATTTGTCTCCATCGATCGCTCGGTTAATCAAGGGTCCGCGTCCAATTTTGACGTATTCTTCAATTTATACAGTATCTACTACATTAGAATTTAGAAATTATATTCTTATTAAAATATAATCTAAAATTGTCAAAAATGTGTATACCTTAACCAGGAATCGCCGTACTCAATTTTTTTTAATCATAAAATTATATCTTTATTGCATGATCTACTATGTAGCTTTGTGCATCTGTCTAATAAGTACGATATTTTACTAGGAAACACAGTTGTCTGTGGAAAATATTGTTTTGGAGGTCATTGTAGGAAAATGTGATCATCAGTGTCCGTGAAATGTACAACCCGTGCCAAGAAATCACCGTTCCCAAATCAACTTTTTTATTGAAAGGTTTTCTCGTTGAAATTGAGTTATCACATGGATTCACAGTAAATTTTTGTGGAAAATATTGTTTGGAAGTCATTATTGTACAATGTGATCTCGATGTGTCTACAACATGTAACCCTTACCACAATCCCCATACCAAAATCTGATATATTATGTAGTCTTTTCGTGGCACATTTATGGTATACGCATTCACAAAAATTTGTATTCCTATGCGAATCCTTGACGTTTATTAATCTTGATTATCTAATCAATAGCTTCGAGGTTGGACTTTTCATTTGATTGAAATTTAAATAAAATTAAAGTTAATTGATTGATTGATGAGTTTTAGATAAATGTACATTGAGCAGTATTTCAGCTATATTAAGACGAGAACAATTTATCAATTCACAACCACTTTGAATAAAAGAAGAAAGAAATAAAGGTGCAAGGAACATATAGGGCAACAAATTTTGATTGCCAATGGGAAATGGTGAGAAATAGGTAAAGGCAGGAAATTTAGTCTCTATACGACACCCAGTGCGGTTGCTTTCCTCAGAAAAATATAGAAGGGGTTTTAATGCTGCATGGAGTGAGGCGTGTCCTTTCTCCGTACAGATAGGCTACAATGATTCGAGGTAAGATTTTACCGTATTATGACATGACTACGTACCCTGCCTAGACAGGTCATTCCCCTCTCCGCGAACTTGTGACGCGCCTAGCTGCTCTGTAGACGGAGCTCCTGAAAACAGAATCTGGTTCCCGGAAAATTAAAGTTAAATAAAACAAACAATAAAGTCATAGCTTTCATTGGACTATTTTATTTCCCCTTTTGCTTAAGATTGTTATGAGATCTAAAATTAAATAAACAATAGTTTGTAAGATTTTGGTATGATAATTTACTGGTCTTGTTACATATTTTGGACACCTCAAAATCATATGAAAGTGCTAGTCTGTGAAGTTATCCTTGGCAGATCGATTCATCTACCATATCTTTTAATATATTGTCCCGTGTAATAATTGTTCATTTTAAATCTGTCCTGTCTTGGTTCACTATCAAAAGGTACATTCTGTTTTAAAACGAGCAGACCGGACCGAACCTGAAATAAGTGAAGAACTCGGCCTTGGTTGGAAACATGTCAACAATAATCGTACGTGGTTTCCATAAATTGGTTTTAAGAAATGCTTGACATGCAAGTAATGTTACCGCGAATGTCGAGCCTACAATTATAATAATCTTTATAGGTCAGTACCTTAAATGACTCCGACGTTCTGGACCCGGAACAAAATATTAAAAATAATGTCATAATTTAAGAAGCAATAAAATTTTGTCAATCTTTGAGGGTCCGTCAGGGAACAGCAACAAACAATATTTTAATTTAGGCATTAAGATACCCCGATTCGATATATATCATTAGTACTAATACTAAGGGTAAGGCCGACTTCGTGCCGACTTAGGCCAATCTTTGATTTTGTATTACTGATATTTACTTAAAGTACGCTCAAGATACCTTGACTACCTAAAGATACCCGAATCTATATTTAATATGACTATATTAACAATAGTATTGATTGAGGCCAAATTAGGCCGGTCTCAAATCTTATGGTACCGACATCTCTATAACAGTACACAACAGCATCCTAACAATTATTCACTTTGCATGAGGGAGTATCTCCCTCATGCAAAGCTCTGACCTTAGCTGATTTTGGCCTTCTATTAAGATCATATTTGAGAATTTGTTCTCTATCAGTTGTTAAACATCTTTGACCTTATGGTCTTCCAAACATTTAGATTTTATCTCCACTGAAGAGACATAAGATGTCGAAATGCGCATATGCAGAATCAAAATTCACAGTAACTTTGGTATTTAGTTATTTATTCCAATCGTTTAAGAAGCCTATAGATACCCCGAATCCATATATGATATGCTTTTAGTACAACTATTTCAAATATTGACTATTGTTTCGAATGGTATTTTAAAGGCTAAACCGGCGCTTCTGAGCCAAAAACGACGTATAATTTACGCGCCAAAAACGACGTTTAATTGCTGCGATATGGCGCTTCTGTGCCAAATACGACGTACATGTGTATTATTGCTGCCGCGCTGGGGCTATTCTGCGCCAAATACGACGTATAATTGCTGCGCTTGCGCCAAATTTTTTATGTTATATTCAGCTTATTTATATTAATGTTGATTTGCTCTCATGTTTTGTATCATTTTATAGTCAAAGTATGTGTCGTGTTTGGGTGTTAACATTTGTGTCAATATTTACATGTTTACACACTTTGTTGTATTATGTTTCGTTTTGCGTATTCATGTGCAAGTTTGCATTTATTTTCATAATTTGTTGTAATTATGTTATATATTACATTTCATATTGTGTTTTTGTGTCAAAATATTTATAAATATCGATATGTTTGATGTTTTGCGTCATGTCATCTTGATATTTAACGTTTCATATTGTATTTTCATGTAAATGTACAAGTTTGCATTTGTTTTCATAATTTGTTGTAATTGTGTTCATATTTAACCTGTCATGTTGTTTTTAGATTTATTTTCCAACTCTGTTGTTTTTATGTTCATATTTCATCTTAAGTTTTCATGTTCAAGTTCACATGATTGTGGTTAAGATTTGATGCTTTGTATCATATTGTCTTGATATTTAACGTTTCTTCGTGTGTTTTTGTATTATTCATGTAAATGTCCAAATGTTATATCTTGAGTTTTTGTGTAACATTTACATTAATATCGATATGCTTTCATGTTTTGTATCACTTTATAGTCAAAGTAAACCTTATGTGTCGTGTTTTTGGTGTTCACATTCGTGTCAATGTTTACCTGTTTAGATACTTTGTGTTGTGAATATGTTGATGTTTCATGTCTCGTATTGCGTATCCCTGTGCAAGTTTGCATTTATTTTCATAGTTTGTTGTAATTATGTTCATATTTTATATTCATATTGCGTTTTCATGTAACAATTCATATCAATGTCAAGTTGTCATGTATTGTTGTATTTGTGTTCATAATTATCTGTTGTTTTATTAACTGATGACTTAAAATACAGTGTGATTTGCCCATTAAATATAACCGGAAGTTTTTGGCACATAAAATTTATACAGGGCAAATGCCCTGTATAGAAATTTATACAGGGCAGATGCCCTGTATTAAAATTAATACAGGGCAAATGCCCTGTATAAATGAATCGGCCATATTGATTTCGTTACACTCTGTTTTCTGTGTCTTTCTTGCATATGTTAACTTTTTTCTTTTTTTTGTCTATTGATTTTAATTACTGAGAATGAGAATAAAAAAATAAACACAGCACAACCCACAAAGATGTCCTTTGATAAAGTTCCAAATATTAACAGGGTGCTATAAAGATATATAGTACTTGTCAGCAGAAAAATAGTACTCATCAGTCGCATCCCGTATCAGCTTGTACCACTGATACCACACCAGATCAAGGGGATTTATAAACAACATGATGATAGTGCAATATTTTTTTCTACTGCAAGTTGAAAATTCAGTAAAAATCTTTTTTATATTGCCTTGACTAATATCGAAATTTGTAAAGATAATGCCTGAAATTTTAAGTCATCAGTTAATAAAGGTGTCATAAAATGGGTATTTTCATATTAATCCCGTATAATGTCCAAGTACAGTCGTATTGGGTTTCGATCACCTGTATTGGCCCTTGGCTTCGCCTCGGGCCAATACAGGTGACCTCAACCCAATACTACTGTACTTGGACATTATACAGGATTAATATGAAAATACCCATTTAATAACACTATAATATTTAACATTTTATGTTAAGTTTTGATGCAACAGTTCATATAAATATCGTTAAATTCAATGTTTTGTATCATTTTATCTTGATATCTATCATTTCATGTTGTGTTTTCATATGTTAAACATTCACATCAATGACGATATGTTTTCATATTTTACATCACTTTATAGTCATAGATTTTCTATTGTTGTATCACTTAAGGTTAATTTTTCATATTATTGTGCGTATCGCTGTGTTTTCATAGTTTATATCACTTCATGTTGATGTTTAAACGTTTGATTTTGTGTTTTTATGTCAAAGTTGATATAATTAACGACGTGTTGTCATGTTTTATTGTATTTTATGGTCAAAGTCAACGTTATATCTCGTGTTTTGGTGTTAACATTCATGTCAATGTTCATATGTCTACATATTTTGTGTCACTCAATGTTTATTTCGTCATTCACTTGTTTACATTCATATCAAAGTGCTTATGTTGTGTCAATTCGTGTGAGATTGCACGTTAAGTTTGTATGTTTTCTTATACATGTATTTGTGTTTATATTCAACGCATGCTGCAAATGGTTTGTTGAGGGTAAAAATGGCGCAGTATAAATTCAACAGTCTTATCCTTTCTATTGTATAAATTGATATATCTAACACGTGTAAGTATAAATACAAAAAGATACTTGATTTGTCTTCAGTTGTCAAAAAAAACTCATTATGAAGCACACGTGTTTACATTGTCATTAAGCTTACGTTTGGTCAAAAGACCTAAAACGACACATTCGAACCAAACACCCACATCAAAACCATGCATAGTCCGTGTCAAAACAGTAGCTTCACCCTAATAACTGCCCAGAGGACCCTAGTATTTGGTGAAAGGAACGGGAAATATATCCAGATACCTATCGACAACACCCTCAAAAGCTACAGACCCTAGTATAATGTCAAAGGGACAGGAACTGTATCCGGACACCTACCGAGAGTACCCTAGTATTATGTCAAAGGGACAGAAACTATATCCGGATACCTACAGAAATTACCCTCGAGAGCTTCAGGTCTACCCTGATACCTACTGTATGTTTGCTATATTTCGCGGGGTATTAATTTTCGCGCTATTCGCGTTCAAAACGATAAGCGCGAAAATTTATACCCGTGAATAATTTATTGTAAACCAGAATATTTATGAACATAATGACTTTAAGTAAACATCCGCGAATATAAAACCCCGCAAATAAATCCAATTGTGAAAACCGCGAAAATTTCGATCCGCAATTATAAAGCCCTATACAGTACCAAGATCTCCTTCAAGAGCTATAGACATACTCTAATACCTATCGAGATCACCTGCAAGAGCTTCAGCTTTACCCTGATACATGTTCCTATCGTGGCACAAACAAGAAGCAACAGTATCATGACTTGAGGCTGTCAAGAGCCTGTAGCTCACCTGGTCTAAAGCTAGTTAAGACAATAACCTCAATGATGAAAAGTCTTATTTTCTAGTGCGATAATAAACCTAGATGTAATATAGCCCATTTTGTCAAAGGAGATGATCTTTAAATATGTTTTCCCATAAACTAAGTTCCCTGCTGGTGGCCATCTAGGATCTGATGGAGACTTGTCGGACTCATTTTAAAGGGGACTAGCTAAGGTTAGTTGTGACGAAATATGGTTTCGATTGGACAAATAGTCTCATAGAAGATGTTTGAATGTGTTTTCCCATAGGGTCCAATGTTAAAGTAAGTTCCCCGCTAGTGGCCATCTAGAATCTGATGGGGACTTCCCGGAAACAATTTGTAAAAGGGGACTTACTAATGTCCGACTGGACAAGTAGTCTCAGAATAGAAGATCTTTGAATGTGCCTTCCAATAAGGCCCAGTGTTAAACTATGTTGTCCGCTGGTAGCCATCTTGGATCGGATGGGAGCTTGGCTAACACTTTTTTCACAGGGGACCAACTAAGGACAGTTGCGACCAAGTGTGGTTCCAATTTGGCAAGTAGTCTCAGAGGAGATCTTTGAATGTGTTTTCCGATAGGGTCCGATATTAAACTATATTGTCCGCTGGCGGCCATCTTGGATCTGATGAGAACTTGCCGGACACATTTTTCAAAGGGGCCAAATAAGGACAGTTATGACAAAGTATGGTTCCAATTGGCCAAGTAGTCTCAGAGCAGAAGATCTAAATGTGTTTTCCCATAGGGTCCAATGTTGAACTTTGTTGTGCGCTGGCGACCATCTTGGATCTGATCGGAATATGCCGGACAATTTTTCAAAAGGGACGAACTAAGGACAGTTCTGACCAAGTATTGTTCCAATTGGCCAAGTAGTCTCAGAGGAGAAGATCTTAATGTGTTTTCCCATAGGCTCCAATATTGAACTAGATGGGTACTCCCAAATTTTTTTTCCATAGATTTTTTTTTTATTTTTACAGAAAAGTTTCCTTATTGTATAAGAATTGAAATAAAAAAATACAAAAGGGGGGTCACCGTGCTTGTTTTTGAAATAACTGATATCAAAATAATTAAATATTTCTAATGAATATAAAGGGACAAACAGGTATATTGTCAATTTCTTTAAAACTATTCCATAGATTTCTTTCTACTTCACTCATGTCTTAGCCCTCTGAACATACTTTCGAAAAATATAAAGAAAAATGGGGGTCACCGATTATGTTTTCCATGTAATTTGTAAAATGTAAATTTATGTTAGATATTTTCATCTGATTATCTCCCTTTTTCAAAAATCGTCTTCCCATTTATTCAATTATCAAGTTACCATACCTCGTTTAATTAGATAAAGACATATGAAATCAAGTCTATGTAGGTCCTTTGCATTTTGTATTATGGATATAATATTGACTGATTCATTACAAATAAAAATATTTGCATATTGAAAAAGCAGATGATACCATAACAGCATAAATAACAAATTCAAAATGGCAACAGCATAAATAACAAATTCAAAATGGCAACAGCATAAATAACAAATTCAAAATGGCGGAAGACTACCGATCTACCTAAAAGTTGACCTCTATCTGTTATAGATTTTTTGATAAATTAAAAAAAATATCAAAACTTTGAAAATTTAGCGGAAAAAGGCAATAACTCTGAATTCTAAGACGGGTTTTCCGATTTTCTTTAAAATTGAAGGGCAGGTAGATATTGTCATACTGATCACTTTTACCTAACGTCAGATTTTTAGAGTTTTTTGGCAAAACAGCAATTTACCCTTATGTGCTATTTTTAGTCACGGCAGCCAGGTTGTTTGGTCCTCGGACGAATCGAACTTAATTTTGCATTTAGATACCCTGGTGATAATTTAAGCAAAGTTTGGTTAAAATTGGCCTAGCAGTTTCAGAGGAGAAGATTTTTTAAAAAAAAGTTTATGACGGACGGACGGACGCCAAGTGATAACGAAAGCTCACCTGACAGCTAGAGTACATAAGCACTGAAGCAAAAGTAACAACATCGGTAAATAAATCACTACGAATCTGGAGGGAAAAATCGAAGCAGCCATAAAATATTTTTACAAAGGCAAATATCTCCTCGACACTTTGGGGGAAATATCGAAGCAGCCATAATTTTTTTTTACAAAGAATGCACTACGGAAAAGTGGACTAGACAGACGCCCTCTACTACTGACGCGTTTGAAGATGGGATGTCTTTGAATACATTTCAAGTTATCAATGTAGTAACAGAATTAACCAGATAAATTACTGAATGTTTAATGTGTTTTTATGTTGTTTTTGTTTTTGTTTTTTTTGTTTGCTTGTTTGTTTGTTTGTTTGTTGTTGTCTTTTTTTTTGCTGTCTGATATTCTTGTTTGTCTTAATTCTTGTTTTTGCCATGTTTCATGACTTTTAGTTTTGTAATTAGTGCATCCATTGTTCCTTCGGTATTTTACTGCTGTTGTTTACTGTTTAAAAATGTAATCCTCCAGAATCTGCTTATTCAAATATAATAACCAAGTGTTTGTCAGCCCTGATTATAAGAAAGGCATACTAAGGGCGAATCTTTTATTCTTCAATTAGATGACATGTAGAAAATACCTTGAAAACTTCAATGACTTCAACATGGAAAATATTCAGTCCTCCAAACCAAATATCTGTACCAATATGCGGACCACTAATTGTTTCTTTTTTTGTCACATTTGCCCTAATCACTACAAAAATATGATAAATAATTATTATCTATTTACTAAGTAATTCAAATGAAATGAATTGCTAACAAAATTAGTCACTATATTGTCACTCAAGTTTTAGAATTATCAGTTTCCTCCATAAGATTGTCTTTCATTGACAAATTAAATAACGGGTTCTAACAACTTTCTATTCCCTTGGCTTTAAATATATGTATATTCAAATATAAAAAACCTACCCATTTCTGCTAGGCAATACCCATTTTGTGGATGCTTTGGCAGACACGAGCAGGACAACACATACTGAATTGCCAATGTTCCAATGAGTATAGCTTTTAGAACAAACATCCTGAAACTGTAAACACAACTGAAATATTTTGACAAAAGTCGTATAATATTTGACATTTGAGTATATTACACTCCATACAAAAATCTTTAGTTTCTATTGGGTATTAGTATGTGTTATTTTTATCTATTCCTAACTAGCTCCGCCCATTAGACAACCATTGGTTGCATCGATATACCATCCTAATAGATCAACCCGATATAACGCCCTTCTCTAGATATATCACCCTCCAGTCCAAATATCACCTTTTTGACTAAGAATGACATTGAAAATGTAACTGATTTAATTATCAATAATAAATAAACATGAATATATAGTTTTATTACTTTATGAAATTATTTTTCTATTATTAAAGAAATGCATTAGTTCTCGCTATTTTTTATTTACGAATGCCACGATTTCTTATAGGAGGATTCATTTCTGTGAATCGCGGGTAGAAATTCGGTGAACTATTGCCCTGGTTAATTTTTCAAAAACTATTGCCCTCAATTTTCCGGAAAACAATGCTAGGTCGTTTTTAACAATTAATACTCATGTTAATCTTTACATATTTTAGACTTTAGAGTTTCATTTCTTGTTAATTAGATTTCAAAATTGGATTTCATCTGTTAATAATTTATTTCTATTGATCATTAAAATTCAGAAATTTATTTAATGAATACATAGAAGGTAAAACTTTGTCCAGTTTTGAAACGATTTAAAATTTGATTTACATTGAAAACAACTTCTCCTTGCTTGCATAAAATATGTTTTGACTAAAATATTATCATAAGGTAATAAAACAGTTTTATAATGCATGAGCGCAATAGACCAGAAAATCATGCCCTCGGTGTCAGAAACCCATAAGTATTATATGGCCCTCGGCCGTTGGCCTCGGGACATAGCACACTTTGGGATTTCTGACACCTTGGGCAAAATATTCTAGTCAATTGTCCTCATATGCATTAAATAACTGTATAGCAAGCGCGGATCCAGGCAATTTGAAAAGGGGGGTCCAATAAAAAGTAAAAGGAAATATCGCCGAGCGGAGGGAGGCGTGAAAATTTTGGGGGTATTTCTTAGTAATACGTCAGGATATTCATTTAAGAATTCATGGTTTTCCAAAAAGGGTGTTCCAATCCCCGAAACCCTCCCCCTGGATCCGCCAATGTTCAGCAAATGATACTCACAAATTTAATTTTCATTCTCCGGAAAGGTGAATTTTAATTTAAAAAATGTATTTCAAATTGCGAACATTTCATGTTTTAATGGTTATCTATATTTGTAAAATGCATGTTTTTTGCATAGTTTTAGTTTGGAATGATTTCCGTATTTTACTTTGTATAAACCGCGGCTTTTTTTCTGGAAAAATCACCTTGGGGTTTATACAAAGGTGGGGCTAATATGTGACTTTTTCTCTGTTTTTCAGGACCGTCCCAAGAAAAAGTTTTTGGACATACAGATGCACTTTGAATGTTGTTTGTTTCAATTGTATTTTAACAGTCATAAATGTTATGTAACTTCTTGATTGATAAATGATATTAACTATGTTTCCTTTAATAAATAGATTTACCAAAATGTTTTTTTTATTTGCCATAAAACTAACGGCGTCATCGTTGTATTTGTTAAGTCTATATACTTCCTGTGGTTAACTAATGAGGTTCCAATACATCGGTAAACGAATACCAAAGCAAGAACGAGGAAAGGGGAAATTCTTAAATCATAAATTGGAAATTGATTTGATGTTATTGACTCAGTTACTGCTGTTATCGATTTTTTCTGTGTGTGAACGGTCATTTTATAAATTTATATATTTCATGTGATAGAATTAATAATGCAGTCAAATAGTACCCCAAAAAAATCCATTGAGAATCCTCGAAAATGACTTTCAAAGACCTTTTTAAATACCGGTAATTGAAATTTTGTTTAATTTAATAAAGAGATATTCTGATTCTGTCATCCTTCGTCTACTACATCATTGAAAACAACGCTATACATAATGGGACATACGAATACTCATACGCTTAAATGCAAATTTTCCAAAAAAAAAATATATCCAGCTTTGGGCCCAAAGACATTTGGAGGCACTATGCACATGCGTGAACTTATCTGATACCTAAACAAAAATGGCGTTCGGAAATGTGAGTCATTAAATCGGGAAAAATATCTTATTAATTTATATATGGACTAAAAAAAATCTTTATTTAATACAATTTCAAATAATCGCCGATCATATTCTTCAATCAGGATAAAGGTGAGTGCAGTTCAGTTTGCCTGTGGCTAAAATTGTCATCAAAGTAACAGGTCAATGATCACCCGATTGTGTCAACAATGATTTTAAAACCCACCGTGTGTTAAATGCCAAACAAACGGCTCTTTCATTTGTACAAATGTGTGAATTAAGACAGGTAATCAAAGTAGTCCGTGGGCTGGAAACACTTTCCGTGCATCCCCCCCCCCCCCCCACTTCCGAACCAGATCGGTTTTTTCAGTCCTTCTATGTCCCCTCTTCAAAATAAAACATGTTAACACGAACATAACCTGCACGCATAGACAGTATAGGGCCACTTTAACAGAACACCCGAAACATTATTGTATTTTCGTTTTAACATAAGTTTCATCTTTTAAGCTCCATAACTTTTTACAGATAAGTAATATGTACTGAAATTTGGTATCAAATTAAAGCTAATTTAATATGATTTACAATGAACACAAGTTTGGGTACTTAACGCCAATTTTATGCTCTGGGGATACAAAAAATCTACCCCTACCCCCGCAAAAAATTGCGAAAATGTCGATTTTAGGCTGTCAATTCCTTTCAGATAAACAACCCTCATCATTTGATCTACTTCTAATGCCTAACTTATCAGTTGTGATACAATGTTAGAAAATAAAACCATTTCAGTCCATAAAATTTTGAGTTTCATTATAAAATTTTTGAAAAAATAGAATTTTTCGGAATTTTAGATTTTTCACAATTTCGACTTTTTGACTTGAGGGTCGTAAAAATCTGAATATATATTTAATAGTCACCGATGCAATAATAATTTATGATATGTTAGCAACAAATTATTCGCAAAAATTTTAGTTTCAGATATAGGTTCATAAATGTCAAAATTAGCACCCTCCCCTAAAATTAAAGAGAAAATTTGAATATTCAGGCTCTAAATGATAAAATGATAAAAAGATAATGTTCAATAGGAATTCTAGCGTGTATTTCACTACAACTGACATGCAGAAGATCATTTTTGTTTTGACTTTGAGATGAAAATACTTCATGAATTTGATATATAACTTGAAAATGTTGATTCAATATCGTTTCATCATATATAAGCAATTAGAAAGTATGCTTTCAAGCCTTTTAGGCTAACTACAGTCTCATAAATTACAAACATATTACCCCTTACCACACATATTCAACACAATTTATTTCATTTTATTCAGCTTGAAGAGCTTTTAACATTGTATAAAGGTCTAATGACATATCATTTTCAAACACCAAAACACCCAGCGCCTCCCATTTATCAAAATAAGATCATGCGCCTGGTTTATGGGAAGTTATTCAGCGATGTAACTTTGAAAAATTCTGAAATACTGAAAATTCCTATTTTTCACGATGATCGTCCAAAATATTCAATTTTACCCATATTTTGGTGTCAAAATTACATATTATCATGTATCAAATGCATCTTTTGCAAAGAAAGTAAAACATTAATATGCTTTGTTCATTTATATGTGCAGGCGGTCATATTTTGGAGATTTTTAAGTTTAATTTTGTTGGGGTAGGGGTAAGATTTTTAGTATTTAGAGACAAATTGAACACTCCTTATTTTTGTAAACAGTGTTTTTAAATAACATATTTATCGGTTAAGACAATAAATTGGCATATCTGCAGATACATCCTCCAGATTTGCCACATATAACGATTTTAAAGTGAATTTTGGACAAATCTGAGATGCTAAAAATTTCCATTTTTTATCAATTTTGGACAAAATATTGAGTTTAAGCTGACAACTGAGATTTGAAATACCAAATCATGATAGTATTCTTGCAACTTTTATTATATGCAACGCAGAATTTGCGTGTGGTGGTTAGTTTTATTCCAACATATATTGACAATTTTGGGGGAAATGTGTTGGGGTAGGGGTAAATTTTTGGTATCTAGAGTCACATTCAACAACCCTTGTTTTTCTAAACAATGTTTTACGACATCTAATGTATCGCTTAGAACAATTCAATGGCATATCTGCAGATACATTCTATAGATTTGATACATATTGCGATTTAACAGTTAACTATGGACAAATCTGAAATATTAAAAATTCCCATTTTTCATCAATTTGCGGAGAAATATTGAGTTTTAGTCGACCAATGGGTGTAAAAATACCAAATCATGATGTAATTCATGCAACATTGTCATATACAACAGACATTTTGCATGTTCTGGTTATTGTTTTGCGAACATAGACCAAAAATCACCAATTTCAGGGAAAATTTGTTGGGGTAGGGGTACGATTTTCGGTATTTAGAGTCACATATAACACTCCTTGTTTTTCTAAACAATGTTTAAAGACAATTTATGCAATTTATGCTTAGGACAATTAAATGGCATATCTGCAGATATATTCTACACATTTGACAAATATTGCGATTTAACAATGAAATGCGGACAAATCTGAAATGTTGAAAATTCCAATTTTTCATCAATTTTGGAAGAAATATTGAGTTTAAGTCGACCAATGCTGTTGAAATACGACATTCTGATGTAATTCATGCATTAATGTCATATACAACAAATGTTTTGCGTGTTCTGGTTATTTTTATGTGAACATAGATTGATTGATTGATTAGTTAGAGTTTAACGTCCAATGAGCAATATTTCAGCTATATCAGGACGAGAACAAGTTAATCAATTGAAAACAATTGTAAGTAAAAGAAGAAAGAAATATAGGTGGAAGGGACAACCGGGTTAACGACTTTTGATTGCCACTTGAAAAGGGGAGAAATGGGTAGGGGCAGGAAATTTAGCTTTCCATTGACAATTTCAGGGAAAATTTGTTGGGGTAGGGGTAAGATTTTCTGTAATCTGAGTCACATTTAACACTCCTTGTTTTTCTTTGCAATGTTTTAAGACAACAAATGTGTCTCTTGGTAAAATTAATTGGCATACTTGCAGAAATATCCTCCAGATTTAGCATATATAATGATATAGAAGTGGACTTTGGACAATTCTAAAATGTTGAAAATTCCCATTTTTCACCAATTTCGGGCAAAATAACAAATGTCTGTTAAAATATAAAATCATAATATAATTTATGCAACATTGTCCTAAACAACACACATTTTGCGTCTTCTGGTAATTTTTATGCGAAAATAGACAAAAAATTGACAAGTTTAGAGTAAATTTGTTGGGGTAGGGGTAAGTTTTATTGATATATGATGTATATATTACCATTATTTGTCATGGTTGTACAGCTAATATAATAAGTTTTCATTTAATACCCTTTTTAAATGATATTTGTTTACTAAAAAATAATATTAGGCAAAAGAAAAACAAAACTTATTCAAAAACGAAATAATTCAAAGGTCCCTGTATTTGGTATATTTGAAAATAAAATTTTGGTCATTTAAAATATGCTAACATTGTCTTTATCTGTTTTATATTGAAAAAAATAGATTGAAAAGCTAAAAACAATTTTCAGAATCGGGAATTGAGATGCACTTCGGGTTCTCTAGACCATCAAACTTACGCAATTTCAATGAAAATATAAGTTTTTTCGTCAATATTTCATTGGGGTAGGGATACGTTTAATTGCAGTATAGAACGTATTGGGCATAGAAATTGTAAAAACTTGGGTTCTTTGTGAAGCTTATATAATAAGCAATCATTTGACCACTCGTTTTGATAACTTGAATGCATTTTGTCAACATTTTGAAGCAACTGAAAGAAAAACTCAAACGAAAAGCAAAACTTTCGGTAGGTGGGTCTAAAAATGGGCCAAATTCCACAAGTGCGTGCAGGTTATGCTCGTGTTAACATCTTTTATTTTGAAGAGGGGATGTATGCGCACTTGAACAAATGGTTGGGGTTCGGAAGTGGGGGGGGGGTGCACGGGGGGGTTTCCAGCCCATGGACTAAAGCAAAAGCCCGACCACTTTGTCTCGTAATTTCGTCTACAAAATTTCCTTTTTTTGGATGACAAAGAAAACAATAAAAACAAATCAGGACCAATCAAAACATTCAGGGTTACAAAATAACGTATGTGTTAATTGCCAAACAAACTGGTCTTTTAATTTGTACAAAATTAATGAACGAATTCAAGCCGACAATCGAAACCAGAGTCTCCTAATTTCGTCCACAATTTTCCTTCGATGGGATGTCAGTAGTAGAACGCGTTACCTCAGACCACTTTTGACGAGGTGCCCCATAGTGCATTCTTTGTAAAATATTTTCATTTTCCCTCAATTTTCCTTAAAATATGCAAATTAGTTCAGGAGGGAATTTTTGTGCTAATATAGAGGGCGCTGCAATCGTTATTGACGAGGTGCTAAGTGTATCTTTGACCTTTGACCTCGTCTTGAGTGCCTCGCCTTTGGCTTTGACTTCACTAGTTCATAGTGTTGTCACTGGCCTCACCCTACAATTATCCAAGGTACTTTCCTAGATCTCGCCTTCTACTTTGTCTTCTACTTTGGTCTCGCCCTACTGGTCTCGTCTTTATCCTTACCCTAACCCTAACACTAACCATGCTCTAACGCTAACTTTTCTGTTGTTAGATCAGTAATGTTGTATTTGTTCTGACCCTAACCATTCTTTTTGCAGTTTTTTCTATATCTCCATAGTTACTTTCTATTTTTTCCATTTTATTGGAGTTATCTCCCTTTTACCTCTAACCTAAGTTGCTATGACAACTATATATTCATTCATTATTCATTTTCGAATATTATTCTAATATTCTCGTGTTATCTCCCTTTGATCCAACTCTAACCTAAGTTGCTATGACAACTTTTATTTTTATTTATTTATTTTTATTTATATTTTATCGTTTATTCTTTTGTATTATACATTTGTATTTTTTTAATTAATGATTCATTATTAATTCATTTCATTTTTTTTATTTATTTATTATATTTATTTTATCTATAATTTTTTTAATTATTATTTATCTATTTATTATATTATTTATTACAATATTGTTATTAATTCATTTTATTTACTTATTTATTATTTTATATTATTTAATATATTTATATTTTCAATTAATTATTTATTATTTATTTTATCTATAATTTATTTTTAATTTATTTATTATGCTATTTTATTATTTGAATTATTATTCTATTATTAAATTATTATATTATTAATTATTTATTTTCATTTTCTTTATTTAATTCATTCATATTCTTATTTATTTATTTATTTATTATCATTATTATTATTATTATTATTTTTAACAATATTTACAATATTTAATTATTATTTTTCATTATTATATATAATTATTATATTTTTTTTCTTTTATTATTATTTTATTTATTATTCTTACTAATATTTATTATATTTTTTGTATTTATTATTACTTTTATTATTATATTTATTTATTTATTACATTTCTATTTTATTTTATTATTTATTTATTATTTCACTTCTATTTTGGCTAATTATTAGATATCCCAAAAACTTTATGATTTATTTTTCTCAACCTGAACTACCTTACCCCAACTTTCATTAAAGTTAATCCTAATCTGAACCATAACTTATCACTAATCATCAATATATATGTAATCCTAACCTAAAAGATTTAAATGATACTGGTCTTACACTTGAAAATGATTTTATTTATTAATTAATGATAACCTAACCTAAAGTTTTCAAACACACACTAACGTTAATAATGGTATCATCCCCAATAGTTTTACCCTAACAAAAGTAACCTTAACCAGTAACCCTTATGTATATAACCCTAACCCTTATACATATAACACTACCCTAACCCTTATGTAGATAACCCTAACCCTTGTGTGTATAACAGTAATTCTTAACTTATTGTTTATAGCCATAACCCTTATGCATATAACACTAACCCTAATATAGATAACAGTAACCCTAATGTTTATGACAGTAACACCAATCCTTATGTATATTACAATAACCTTAATGTATATAACAGTAACCCTACTATAGATAACAGTAACCCTAATGCATATAACAATAACCCTAATCTAAATATATATAACTCTTACCTATATTTAAATAACAGTAACCCTAACCCTTATGTAAACAACCCTTATGTATATGACACTAACCCTTATGCGTATAACCTTAACCCTAATGTATATAACAGTAACCTAGCCCTTATGTATGACTCTTACCCTTATTTATAACCCTTACCCTAACCATACTGATGGATAATTCATTGAAAATATAAAACGTCTATGACTATGAACTGACACAAAACATCAATGACATTGATATGAACATAACGTTATCCATAACTATGAACTTCAAATAGCAAAATACAATGATATGAACAACAAATATAACCAGAAACACTGAAATATCAAAAGTAAACGACATTCGTATGAACTTTAATGATAAAACTGAAACATAACTTGGAATCTCCAATGAATTGACCAACATTATGACAACATATAGTCATTGATATGAATATTTACACAAAAACAAAAGACGAAACTTAAAATCATATGACAAAATATTATAGATTAACCACATTCATGAGAACTTGAACATCAAAACGTAAGATGAAACGTTCAATATGAACACAAACACAACAGAACATGACATTGATGTGAACTTGACATGAAAACATAACATGACACATAAAAAATGAACAACAAATACATGCATAGACATAAAGTAATACAAACTATTAAAACCTGTGAATGTGAACACCAAATACAAGCATAAATGGTTAAAGATCGACATTAAATGGTGCAACAAATGAATGTAAACACCAAATACGAACAGAAACATTGATTGATTGATTAGATAGAGTTTAACGTCCAATGAGCAATATTTCAGCTATATCAGGACGAGA
>MJUU01072415.1:0-11897 GCA_002080025.1 Modiolus philippinarum
TTCTTTAATTCCTTATGGTAAAAATAGTGACTACCAATAGTTTAATTTAAAAAAATGTTATGAAAAATTATTCCCAGGGTCTATAGCTGTTTTCTGTGTCAAACAGGGGGTGCGGGGATCACTGTCGTTTCCGACAGTCCTTACTCTAGTTTTATCATATTGGAACAAAATGAGCATTCTTTGCCAAGGACCATGAGAACATCATTCCTGTAAAGTTTGGTTGAATTTGCTTCAGTGGTTTCAGAGGAGAAGATGAAAATGTGATTTTCCCATAGGGTCCAATGTTAAACTAAGTTCTGCGCTGGCAGCCATGTTTTTTATCGGATCAGAACAAAATGAGTATTCTTTGTCAAGGACCTTTAGTACATCATTCCGGTAAAGTTTGGTTGAATTTGCTTCAATGGTTTCAGAGAAGATGCAAATGTGATTTTTCCCATAGGGTCCAATGTTAAACCTAAGTTCCGTGCTGGCGGCCATGTTTTTTATTGGATTGGAACGAAATTAGCAATCTTTGTAAAGCACTTTTAGTACATTATTCTTGTAAAGTTAGGTTGAATTTGCTTCAGTGGTTTCAGAGGAGAATATGAAAATGTGATTTTCCCATAGGGTCCAATGTTAAAGTATGTTCCGTGCTGGCGGCTATGTTTTCAAATCAGAACAAAATGAGTATTCTTTGACAAGGACCTTTAGTAAAGTTTTGTAAAGTTTGGTTGAATTTGCTATAATGGTTTCAGAGGAGAAGATGAAAATATGATTTTTCCCATTGGATTCAATGTTTAACCTAAGTTCTGCGCTGGCGGGCATGTTTTTTGTCGGATCAAAATGAAATGAGCAATCTTTGTAAAGGACCTTTAGTACATTATTCCAATAAAGTTTGGTTAAATTTGCTTCAGTAGTTTCAGAGGAGAAGATGAAAATGTGATTTTCCCATAGGGTCCAATGTTAAACCATGTTCCGTGCTAGCGGCCAAGTTTTTTATCAGATCGGAACAAAATGAGCAATTGTTGTTAAGGACCTTTTGTATATCATTTCTGTAAAGTTTGGTTGAATTTGCTTCAGTGGTTTCAGAGCAGAAGATGAAAATGTGATTTTTCCCATAGGGTCCAATGTTAAATCTAAGTTCCGCGCTGGCAGCCATGTTTTTTGTCGGATTGGAACGAAATGAGCAATTTGTAAAGGACCTTAAGTACATCATTCCTATAAAGTTTGGTTAAATTTGCTTCAGTAGTTTCAGAGGAGAAGATGAAAATGTGATTTTCCCATAGGGTCCAATGTTAAACCATGTTCCGTGCTGGCGGCCATGTTTTTTGTCGGATCGGAACAAAATGAGCAGTTGTTGATAAGGACCTTTAGTTCATCATTCCTGTAAAGTATGGTTGAATTTGCTTCACTGGTTTCAGAGCAGAAGATGAAAATGTGATTTTTCCCATAGGGTCCAATGTTAAATCTAAGTTCAGCACTGGCGGCCATGTTTTTTGTCGGATCGGAATGAAATGAGCAATCTTTGTAAAGGGCCTTTAGTACATCATTCCTTTAAAGTTTGGTTAAATTTGCTTCTGTAGTTTCAGAGGAGAAGATGAAAATGTGAAAAGTTTAACGGATGGACGGACGACGGATGCCAAGTGATGGCAATAGCTCACACTGACCCTTTGGGTCAGGTGAGCTAAAAATCTTGCTCAGGGAATAATCCCAGTCTCCCCTCCCCGTCTCCCAGCATATCAAATGGCTCAATTCCATTATCTCATTCCGATCCATATCAATTGTAATATTTGAAATATTTTGCACTCTGCATTTTCTGCAAGTTCAAAATTATGAACCACCATAGGGAATTGCTTTTAGAGGGAAAAATACTTGTTTACTATAGTGTTATTAACTGTTTGTTTCTGTATTGGCCACGTATAGATTTGAGGTTAGCTGTATTGGTCCTGAGACAGCCAAATATGTGAACTGTATTGGTCCTGAGACAGCCAAATATGTGAAAACACCCAATTTTGCCATTTTTGGCCACTTTTTTGAAAACAGGAGGGGTCACAATATCCAAAACTGATCATAGTCTTCCTTTCATGCCAAGGAACATTGTGTTAAAATTTCATAAGAATTAATCAACTGGAACTTAAGTTATTGGCCAAAAACAAAAGTGTCTACAGATGACGACACTGACAACGACGCCTACAATGACAATGATTACGACAGCACCATACCATTATACGACCTCAAATTTTTTGTGCTCGCATACAAATGACTTCAGTCAATGATGGTTGTCTAGAGATGAAAGCTTATCTTTGTGTCTGGATATAGGACTCTCTCCCTGATATCAAATTTTTATTTTCTAGAAATCTTGATTTCAGTTACCGTAAACATGTTATTTATATCAGCTGACTATATATATACATAACTTGATTCTTAATTGGCTAACCGGGAAATTGGATTGTCTCCCTTTGACTGTTAAAATACCATAGATTTGTTGACCATGAAATTCTGCATGAAGGGGTTACAAATTAGCAAAATAAAAAACTCAGTAAGTATGTAATAATATCTATAGATAAACTAATGTCCTTTGGTACATGTTTATCAATGACAGAGGTTTACTTCTGTTTCCTTTCATGGACAATTTTATGAATATACATACACAGTATTCTCTTGTTATACATTTACATTTCAATATTAATTCTACCTTATGATAGAAAGCTGCAATTTGATTGGTCGAATACCGGTGTATTTTTTGACAAATCCATGAAATTTCAAGCAAGTTTTCAAGCAGCAGGGTATTTGCCTAAAAAATTGTCACTTTTTACCCTCTGCCGGGGTATTTGCTAAAAAATTTGCCTTTTTTAACCTTTCATTGAGATGCTGGTAAAAAATTTAAAAATGACGTCATCAGTGCGCTTTAAATAAAGTCATTTGGTAGAATTAAACAGATATATCATGTTTGGTCGGGGAATTTGTGAAAAATACCGGTCTCGAGAATGCAATTTCCCTCGCCCGCTGGACTCGGGAAATATAACATCTCTCGACTACTATTTTTTGCAAATTCTCCTCCCAAACATGATATATCTGTTCAAAATAAATGTATTCCCATGGGATTTAATACATTCTCAGTTCACTTGATAGAATTTTAGTTTTATTTGACTGTTTTTATGTTGACAGTCTTAAGAAGACTCACCCCTGATGTTGTTTATATCAAATATTTCCTGAAATCTATATAAATTGAATAAGCACTGCACACTTAATGAAATGGTAAAAAGAAATATATAGGTCTGTATGCTTTTAACAGAGATAGAAGACATTAAAGATTTGGCAGGAAATGGATTTCTCTGGATTTTCCCTTGATTTAACTTTTTTTGTCTAAAGGCTAGGAAGTTATATCAAGAATTTTATGAAAAATTGTGAGGTGTCTCAAATATCTGACCTGTAGAAGAAAAGCTGGCGTTCCTTTGCAAAATTATTTTAGCTACAGAACTGGAGGAAATCAGAGAAGTTCCGAAATCTCACACAAGATCAAAAATGTAATAATTGGTGAGCCGCATTAATTGTACATCATATGATGAACTGGCAATTCGGTTGTCGACATATTAGGGAACTAATCTTACCATCTTTGGCAGGCTTTAGATGCCTAAGGACAAGATTATGCATAACAGATTGCAATCTTAAATAACTTTGCTCATTTTTGTCACTAGTAATTATTTTTCATAACTATACGAAAATGTGAATTTACGATATGTGTATTTTCTTCAAATTTGTGACTGTGATTGATACTAGCCTTTTGTGTAAATTGTGTAAATTTTTATCGTCTTCAAGACTTTAATAAGTCTTTAATAAGTAAGTTTTTCAATGAACAGTCAGTGGCTGAATATGTACACTGATGGCACATTTAAGCAAAAACTTAACAATCCTACTGAGGTCATTAAAGAATTTCTTCAAGCAATTGTTTTTGATTGTACATGTATGTAACGGCTTCAAAATATTCAACCAAATTCAGGGGGTAAAAGCCTTGTCAGAACCAATAGCAACAACAATGTGTAGACACAAACTGAAAATATAATTATTCAAAGCACAATTTTGAATGGTTGCATTATAAACAAGATAAATACAATGTATTTCAGTATCTTTGTTTTAACCTTTAACTGTTACAAGTATCTTTTCCCAGCTCCCCTGACACTTCACAAGAACACCCAATTGTAATATGAGCACTGAACAGAAGTCTAGCATAATGGCTAGATTAGCTCCCCTTAATTAATCTGTTCAACTGACAGACTTAAATATTCATTTACTAGTTTCACTGATGCATTACTCACATCTCCTAACTAAAGGTACACATCTTTTTTAAGAATCAACACAAAATTATAGGTATATTTGTACATCTGGCTAGAACTGGCCGTGATGATAGCCCTAATCCCTTTTGGGATTCGAAGCAAGAGATGTTTTTTTTGATATTGCCTGCCTCCGAGGCAGGCAATATCAAAAAAACATCTCTAGCTTCGAATCCCAAAAGGGATTATGATAGCCCTAAACTGTTAAATGTAAAGCATAAACACATGCCAATCCCCACATTTACATATATTTGACTGCTGTAAAGTAAAGTCACGTTGTGGTTTATCTTAAATACAAAACAACATGTTCAACTGTCATTTGATTTACAGAAAAGGATATAAAACCCATTCATTCCCCTTCACTGAAAATAATTTACACAAGATACAAGACTGTACATGGCAGGGTTTATTTTGGTAGTATTTTTGGGGTCTGTTTGTGCATGATATTGTTGTCTTTTAACCCAAACAGTCTACTAACTGCTGTAAATTTAAGTAAATTTGAACACTAACTTCATCTGATGCCATTCTGTGTCTGTTGACGTTTTCTGAACTAATGGGAGATAACCGTCGATCATTTCCTGTTTTTTAAATGGGGAACATCTCAAAATATTTTATTTACGTAGTTTTTCAGTACTATGAGGGTCCTTATGGGGGGTCCTACGATTCAAATAATCATTAAATATTTGCCTTAGTAATCAAATAATCATTAAATTTTTACCTTGGTAATCAATAAATTTTTGGCCTAGTAATCAAAAAGTATATAAAAATGCAAGCTGTAATAATCAAATAGTCATTAAATAAATGCCCTAGTAATCAAATAAGCATTAAAAAAATGCCCTGATAATCAGGTAATCAAGAAACCCACGACGGGCCTCTTTTATGTATTTCATTCAATCTTCAAATCAGACTAGATTTTGAGAAACAAAATATAAGCATTGCAAGGAGGTAATCTAGAGGACAGCCTTTTAATTTTCCTGTTGCCAGTGAAAATGAATATTCAAATCCCACTTGTCATGGAAATAAATAATTTGATTTTTGTTTGAAGAATAAATTTTTTGTTCTTGCAAATTTAAATAAATAATTTGATGTGACATTTGTGGAAAGAAATTTGTTCGAGATTTTCACGTAAAAAAAATTGTAGGCAAAATTGCCCAAGTCGCCACCCCCTCCCACCCCCTGAAAATCAAATGCTTGGATTCATCAGAATAAACATTAAAAAATATTTTTCCTTTTTCATGAACCTATATTAAAAAATCAAGGACTTATTATAAGTCCTTGTCAAAATTGAAATAAACAATCGTAGTTTTGAATAATAAAAAACAAGAGGCAGAAGAAGTCAGAAAAGATAGCCAATCCCCAAGCCTGTTTGTTGTTTGTTTTTAAAGTATATTAGACCCTTTCACGATAACTAGGGTCCTGAATTTTGCATATGCACTCATATGCCTTAGAGTGGGTAAAATACAATGTTATATAATATATGTGACATCTTGACTTATATTTGTTCTACAACCTCATTTGTGAGGGAACTGTTTTTATTTTCCACTCAAAATAGTAGGAACACAGTTATCTTAGAAGGGCATGAGTTGATTTAGAAATAAATCGTAAACTTGCCCATCGTACAAGTCATCAATAAATATTACTTGGCTTTCATCATAAAATCATCTTGCCCTTCCACATTCAGAATTGAAGATAAATAAAATCTCAACTCATTAAGCAGGTAATTCAGCATCAAATTTAACTTGCCCTGCACAGAATTCACTTGTAGCAGGCAAGCAGGAGAGCACTTATGGCGGATTTCCCAGTTGATTAACGTATTTTATTTGCAATTCTTTAATGAACATACCAATATTCCTTTAGTAACACCTATAAAACTCCTTCTAAACTCCTGTCTTTTGTCTGCTAATCAATTACTCAACTTTCTATAGAATTCTATTGTATACCAATTTGTACTGCCTGAAGGGATTTACCTTGATACTCCAGTGATGACAAATTGGTATACAATAGAATTCTATAGAAAGTTGAGTAACTGATTAGCAGACAAAAGACAGGAGTTTAGAAAGAGTTTTATAGGTGTTACTACAGGAATATTGGTATGTTCATTGAAGAATTTCAAATAAAATACAGCATTAATTATCTGGGGATAAATTTATCCCTGAAGGGGTCTATTACCGGTACTACTTCACAAAGTTGTATATACTATATACATGTATATTCAAGTTTTAGCTTGTTAACCAAACTTAAATCTGAGCCAGTCATGAATGATATCTAGGTTAAGTTGATCTTATTTCAATCAGAAGTTTCATGCCTATTTCAGATGCATCTACTGAGAAAAGATTTATCCCCTACAAGTTATAGTATCTACTTTAATCTGAGTCGCTCCTTCATAAAATGTAGGACAAAGCGAACTTATTCTACCTGAAACTTGTTGACTTTACAAGATGCATCTACAGACAAAATATTATTCCTCTAAGAGTTGTAGCTCCCAAGAACTGCATGGACTCTTACAAAAGCTTTAACATAGTAACTCATGCATGAAATGTAGGTCAGTGACGTAATTTTCATCTGGAGCTATGTGACTATAGGAGACACATCAACAGACAAAATATTGTTCATCTTCCAGTTCTGGACTCTTACAAAAACTTTAACCAAAGTCACTTATGCATGAAATGTAGGTAACAGTGACATGATTTTTATCTGGAGCTAAATGACTATACAAGACACATCTACAGATAAAATATTGTTCCTCTAAGAGTTGTAGTATCTTTGATCTGGACTCTTTACATAGACTTTAGATATATCTGTGACACACTATTAGGTCTTCTTTTTCTCATCAGTTTAACATCCTTCTCCATATTTCAGCCGGGTAGCCCCTAGCCAAAGGCTACTAGTTGGGCACTTACCCTTCTCTCTCCTTTTTGTCTTTTTTAGTTGTTTTAAATTTGTATATTTTTGTGTATTTTACTTCTTAATTTCGGCCTACTGTACTATTTATATTTTGTTTATAACTATTTTAATTGGCCAATGAGAAATATCAGTCAGTTATATCCCTGTAGTAAGTTAGTTATATGGTCAAAGAGGATAATTTTAATTAGCATATCAATGGCCTCTTTTGATATTTAAATTAAAATTATCTCCCCTTGGACCATTATATAACTAACTTTTAAAGGTAGACAAGGGGACTATTAAGCTCCTTGCACTGGTTATGGGCCTAAGTGTTGGCTAGCTAAAAGATAAAAGGTTAGGAAATCTACTGGTTGAAAGTACATGTAATTTGTAAAAGATCTTTGAGATTCCTTTAAAACTACCATTTTATTGAAAAGGAAAGGGTGATTTTTGTTGGCAAGTAAACTTTATGGACAAAGAAATAAAACAATAAGACATTAAAATTCATAAAATTGTTACCTACAAAGACAACCTTATCAAAAAAAGTTACTAAAATGTACATGATGTGAAAATCTGTTCCTTGAAAATTCAAATGCAGTGAAAACTTCTTGCAAAGTACTCGATTTACATGTTAACCATGACAGGTAGTATTTATTGATAGATGTTGATTGATTAATTATTGTTTAACATCTACTCAACAATATTCCAGCTATAACCAGACAAGAACAAGTTACAAATATAAATTATACAGTCCAATTTCAATGGCTTGAACACCTAAGGGACCAATGTAAACAGTTAGAGGTTTGTTTGAGCTATTGAAGTCAAACTATGCTAAACTTTAACTAAGGTTCCAGAAAAAGGGTTGAAGACATCCATGGTGTTCAGGCTATTGTTGTTCGAGTCATCAAACTGTACTTAGTTGCCCATAAAGAGAAAGGTGATTGGATAGAAATTTTGGACAGCAGGTGGGTACGGAAAATGACATTGTCTGAGGCAGAAAATAAAGATGACTGAGGAACACTGTAGTGACCTTATTGATTTGACATGGTGTTGTTGAATTGTAGTCAAAAGATAAAATCAAAAGATCTTGAGATAAAAATTGGAATGCTTTATTAATACTTGATAGTACAAATATATATATATATATATATATGATGTAGTTAGATGTAAAAAAATCATTTATAACATATCACATGAAACAATGTAATCTCTTTCATGAAAAATACAAAACACGAATAAAAAACAAAGTAATGATGTGGCTAGCTTGTAACTAAATCAATGAAATAGTTCATCAAAGGAAAATATAGTAAAAAGATAAAACATGGATGAAAACAAAAGCACCAGTAAAATTTTTACCCAACCCTTTCCTTTTTTTCTTTTTTGTGCTATTCTTTATCAGAGTTAGACCCTTCTTGTTTAACTTGCCCATGTGGCTAACTTAACCACTTTGTTTAATTACATTAATAAAAAGATGTACTTACAAAACATTATGCCATATAAATGAATTCAATAAGATTGTTTTTGTTTATGTCTTACAAATGGAAGAACATGCCTGACTCTCTGCTAACAAAAATAACAGGTTTCTATTCAAAGAAATTAGAAAAAGATAAATATGATTGGCTAAAATCAATTTTGGAAATCACAGTCTGAAGCTTTGCCAAATACAGATGGATTGTTGACAGGACAAAAAAATATATCCTATTTTATTATAATGTTGGATTCAAAGCCAACTTTTCCATTTGGTATTTATTGTCAAAACAAAAGAGTTAGTATGAAGAACAAGATGTGTTTGTGAAACACTATGCCCCCGGTAGCAACCATGTCTACCATTCAAAATTGGTGCAAAAATCACATCTGGTTGCAAAGATAAAGGCAATGTTAGAGTTTACAAAAATTTTCACTCAGTGACCTTGACGTTCAACTTCACCAAAATGTTTTGGATTTGTACTAACCTCCATTAGATCTATTCACATATAGAATATGAAGCCTCTAGCCATTATAATTAACGAGCTACAGCAAAATCTAGATTTTGACCTTTAACCTCAGTGACCTTGACCTTGTGACCTAAGTGAAATTTGAATAATACTGTTCAGCTTCATATAACAAATATAGTGGCCAAATATAAAAATCCCATCACATCTGGTTGGAAAGATATAGGCAATGTTAAAATTTTCAAATTTTCACTCAGTGACCTTGACCTTTGACCTGAATGAAATTTTTTTGGTGGATTGGTACTAAGCTTCATTAGATCTATACACATATGGAATATCAAGTCTCCAGTAATTGTAAATAATGAGCTATAGCAAAATCTAGATTTTGACCTTTTGACCTCTGTGACCTTGACCTTTGACCTGACCTTAGCGAAATTTGCATAAAAGTGTTCAGCTTCACATGATCACTACACATACCAAATATGAAGGCATTATGACATCTGGTTTAAAAGTTATGAGCCAGGTTAAAATTGCGGACAGACAGACAGACAGACAGACAGGGCAAAAACAATATGCCCCCGATCTAAAGATCCGGGGGCATAAAAATGTGTGTGCTCACATGAGCCTGGATCACTCACTTAGCTTTAAACTGCAATTGGGAACATTATGGTGGCAACCTTGCTTTCAAATTAGCACCAAAATATTTTGTAAATAATGATCATGAGGTTATACTTAAATTTATCATTTTACAAATAAACATATATGTTTCCACACATCATTTAACAATAAACTATGGTCTGCTTTGGTAGCCATCTTGAATTTATGATCAATAAAAAGTGAACATTTTTAAGAAGTATTTGATAAATATATTGCTTCGTTTAAAGGTCTAGTTTAAACATGTTAAAGTTAAAATGTTTTACTTTACAATTAAATGTTACATTTCTTAGGTATGCACAGCTATTTTAATATCAAATTCAAAAACTTCATTCAGAAACATCATGTTTCCATGTCTGAATATTTGTCTGATATATGAAATAGTTTTCATGGAATACTATATCACATTCTCCTACAGGGCTTACTGTTTTGGATTACTTGTCTGATCTAAATGAAACCTTTTTAAGAAGACCAAAAAAGATCATTATGTTAATATTCTTGAGTATCATTGGCTTGAACTGTGAATATTGCAACATGAAGCTTAAACTATCCATTCTTTAGGATCACATACTATAACCATTTTTTATGTACTAACAAACCACATAGAAAAAGATTGGCTTAACAGATCAATGACATAGAACAACACAGAAAATTTACTTCGTTCACCGAGACATACATGTAGTTAAGGCAGAATTATTGTTTACTAAGAAAATATCCTACAGATCACTTTCATGACAACTGGACAAATATTAAGCTGTTCAGAATTTTTAACAAGAGGCTCTCAAGAGCCTGTATCACTCACCTTGGCCACGGCTGACATATGCAGTTAAAATAGTCCCAATGTTTTAAGGGCATTATTTTCAAATTTGTTAATAGACATTGATGTTATATTATCATAAGTTAAACTATGTTCCAGACTAGCAGCTATTTTGGATGGGGGTGCAGATCTACTGTCACCTTTCTTGAAGGGGCCATCTAAGGACCATTGAGTCTAATTTTGGTTCAAATTGGCTAAATATTTTCAGAGGAGAAGATCTTTAAATGCCATCTGATAGGTTTCCGATAGGTTTCAAGGTTAACTATGTTCCCCAATGGGACCATCTTGAATGAGATGCAAACAAGCCAGGAAAATTTTTTAAATAGGAACAACTATGGCCCATTGTGACCAAGTATATTTTCATTATTGGCCAAGTAATTTCGCAGAAAATCTTTTAATGTTTTTCTATAGGGTCCTATGTTAATTCTATGTACCCTGCTTGTAGCCATCTTGCATAAAGCAAAGACCTGAAAAACAACTCTTTTGCAGGGGGCAACCTAAAGACTGTTGTGGCCAAGTTTGGTTCCAATTGGCTCAGCAGAATCAGAGGAGAAGATCTTTGAAAGTGTTTTCCCATTGGGTCCAATCTGAAACTATGTTTCCAACTGGCAGACATCGTGGATAAAGCGGAGACCTGAAAAACAACTCTTTTGCAAGGAGCATTCTAAAGACTATTTTGGCCAAGTTTGGATCCAATTGGCTCAGTAGTTTCAGAGGAGAAGATCTTTGAATGTCTTTTCCCATAGGGTCCAATGTTAAAGCTATGATCCCGCTGGCGGCCATCTTGGATATAGCGCTGATCTGAAAAACAAGTTTTTTGCAGAGGACTGTGGCCAAGTTTGGTTTCAATTGGCCCAGTAGTTTCAAAGAAGATCTTTGAATGAAAAGTTTACGCTGGACAGACGACGGACGGACGGACAATGGACAAAAAGTGATGGCAAAAGCTCACCCTGGCTATAGCCAGGTAAGCTAAAAATGGAGACCACTTAAATATGAGACACACTTGAAAATTTCAAAATCTAAGTATTTGTGTCCAATGACTGTACATAAATCTATAAAAAGTAAGAAATACCATTTCAGATAGTCAAATTATTTCTATCTCATTATTCAGCATTATAACAGTCTGAACAAAATGGTTTATCTGTTTAAAATTTATACAGTTTATATCATACCTGTCAACCTCTGGAGCTCTCAAAGGGGGTGATGACCCCCTTTGTGATTGGTCCTTGTGGGGGATAACACGTCATGATGTATGTTGAGGTAATAAAAACAAAGATTTTCAACAGAAATACTGTTTTTCAC
>MJUU01072415.1:14801-41103 GCA_002080025.1 Modiolus philippinarum
TCAAATGGTATAGAGGTGACTATAACATTGTTTATAGACAAAACTAAAAATCAGCGAGGTGAATTTCTGTTTAAGTATAAAAAAAGTTTCAGGTTATATATCACCAAACACATCCTATATTTTCCACATACTTCTTATACAGTAAACTGAAACACACATTTTGTTAGTAAAATTTGAAGTGTGTTCCAAATTGATTTACCTAAAATGACTCGCAGTGATCACTTTATATTATCAGTAGAAAGCCCATCTTGTTAATTATTGCACAAAAGCAAATACAAATATTTTTAACAATTAAAATGTTTTTATAATCTCATTTAGTGATGAATAAGTTCCTGTTACAAATCCTAAGAAACCAAATAAAATAATTAAAGTATCTTTTAAAATTTTCCACCATGGAAGTGCTCCAGGTTCTACCGATAAGGTCAAAAGTTCAATTATAGGTGGCAGCATAAGAGCTAGAGCACAGGCTGCAAAGGCTCCAATCAGTGATATCAGTAAATCCAGATGTGGAACTAATGCTGCTATTCCAACTGTAAAATAAATATATAACACTTAATTCAGACAAACTTACATAGATCTGGATTGAATATAAACTACAATGTCCCCTATACATGTATATATACATGCACATACTGTTCTTTACAATAGACAGTCCCTTTTGTTTATATATTGTAATAGTCAAAATCAGGTATCTTGCCTTAAGGAGGTTCGCTCCTCATGTTTTGGGATTTCTGTCAGATTTTCGGAATTCTCTGGATTTATCCATTTAAAAGCATTATAATTTTTTGCCCATGGAGCCCCTTAATTTTTCCCATAATTTCATGTTATACATCTTTATGAGCATTCTGTAAAAAAAATCATTAAATTTTATTTATTCTGTCGCATTCATTCATGGTCAAATCTTGCTAATTTTAATCCTATGAAAAATCTTAGGAGTTCAGTTTCCCGCCAAATTTTCAATCACTTATAAATCAAAAAGAGATCATCAACCTATCAATTTTTTTCACTAAAATTTTTTTTTTTAAATTTTCTTACAAAAAATCACATTTATTTGAAATCTTATTTATTTTCATATGGAGTAGCAAAACCCTTTAACCTTTTTTTTTTCAGTTCAGTAGCAGTAAAGATATACTTGAGAGAATGACTAATGAATCCAACCGTCTTGTAATTACTTTACCAAATTTGTTTCTAATAGATTCATATAATTGTTACACACTAAGGTAGTAGACCTAGGTTAAGGGACATAACTCCTAAAAACCACTTGTATGTTTGTTTAAATCATTTTCATAAAAAGGTTCTAGGCTTCTTTGTAACATAGATATTTTTTTAAGTCTTTTTCACATCAGTGCTTACAAAGCATTGATGGAATTGACTGCTTCAAACGTCTTACTGATTTAAAGAGTTATCTCCCTTAACCTAGGTCTACTACCTTAAATCAAACTCAATGATTAATCAAGGGCATTCATGACCAGAATAATCCAGTTGTTATATTCCACTCACTACGATCGCTCCATTAACGCCTGGACGCATACACTATGTAAAACGCGTCAATCGGAAGTGCCTTATCACAGTGCATTGTGGGTTTAAACCTGTCTTTTGATTTTGTACGATAACTTTTTGGTTTTTTCAAATTGGTTATTTTTGTTAATTTTTTTCGCTTGACCGTAAAATGATATTCTATAAAATGACCCAAGTGTAGGAAGTACAATGTTTGTTGGTGTTTTTTCACACAGGTGTGATTATTCTGCCAATTGTTTATCTAATTGGAGTGACATGTGAAATTTGAACCTTTAATTAAAACACATCACTTTGATAATTAGAATTACATCATTTTATTGCAAAGCAAACAAATTTCATGAGATGTTTAGACTGTGTCATTCAAAACACGATCAAATGTAACTTTTGATAATAATTAACAAATAAAATAAATAAATTAAAACAAAACTGCAACTAATATATGTATTTTCATAATAAAATAATTGTTCATAACATATCTAATCAAATTTCGTGAAAACTAGAATTGACAATTTATCAGGAGTTCTTATTATGATCTAGTCTTATATTCCCAATACACATTTCGAAAAGATTCACGTTACTCAAAAATTGTGTATCATTTGAGCATTGACCATATCATACAGTTTTAATCGATAATATTTTTATCTTTAAATGCATAACATTCCAAAATAACATTTTTCCCGAAAATACTGAAAGTCGCGATTTGAAGTACAAACTGTTTACATTTTTGGTTTATGATTGAGATAATTTCTCATAATATTTTACAATTTTGTTAAATCAAGCACCTAAACTTTACCATTTTTGAAAAGTTGACATCAAATTTACATCAATATTTTACATCCATATTCCTAAATAACGACATTTACATTTGCTGACATTCCACATCCATGGTAGTCAAATAGCAAGGATGTAACATTGATCGATGTACAAAGCAATTAATTCAACTCTAACTGTGCATTTTCCAACATTAAATCATTATGAGGTATAGTAGAACTTTGGCAGCTCTAACTGCAATACGATAGCTTGAAAACCATTGATGTCTCGAACCCATTTTCTGGTTCCTTTGTTCAAGCTTATACATAATTCGACCTTGATTACATGTACACCCCCACCTCAAACTCTATCGGTCCCTTGGGTCTGAACCATTGAAGATCACCTGTTTAAGCACATGGCTTATTGCTAAAGGTCTTCTCCCATTTTTTGTCTTTATATAATTTTCTGGTTTAGCCAAATTCTCAACCACAGTCTATGAATAAGTGGACCTAATAAATTTTTGCTTCTACACTCATACATGACAGATTTAGGTTACTAATACATTGATTGTTTAATGTAAAACATTAAAGGTCTCCATTCCACAAGCAAGGTTAAATTTTTGCTGATGACGATGACAATACTGACGAGGGGAATGACAATAGCTCTCTGGACGTTCCTCCCGGCAAGCTAATAATCAGGCAATCATACACAAGTTTCCATTTGCTTTTTTAGGATAAAATCCTACTTACATGTAATTAATACTATAACTGTTCTATATACAAGTTCTAAATAATTTTGTAGTCTTCTGGAACTAAGTCTGTTGGCAAAAAATGGCCAAGTGATTTTGATTGGTACATAAAACTGTAGTCCATATGTGATAAAAATAGATAGAGCAAACATCATATTGACTGATATATACAACCTGTAACGACAAACATGTGATAAATATAGACAGAGCAAACATAATATTGACTGATATATACAACCTGTAACGACAAACATGTGATAAATATAGATAGAGCAAACATCATATTGACTGATATATGTATATAACCTGCAATGAAAAATATGAGATAAATATAGATAGAGCAAACATCATATTGACTGATACATATAACCTGCAACAAAAAATATGAGATAAATATAGATAGAGCAAACATCATATTGACTGATATATACAACCTGTAACAACAAACATGTGATAAATATAGACAGAGTAAACATCATATTGACTGATATATACAATCTGTAACGAAAAATATGAGATATATATAGATAGAGCAAACATATATTGACTTACATATATATATATACAACCAATAAGGATAATATATGATAAAAACTGATGGACCAAACATCATATTGACTGAAATTTGAGACTCCACTAAAGGTAACATCAAGAAGGATCCAAAAACACATCCTCAGTTCAAATCCATACGTGCCAACTTTTAAAATTCTTCATGGGGGTTTTATGCCCAATGTCACTTCTAAAGCATGTGAGAATTCACAGATTTTTCTCATGACCTTTTTTTTGCCTTATGCTTTCAGTTTCATTTATGACGCTTTGTTGTTCTTCTTTCGGTATAGTACATCTATCCCAGGACCAGCATATTACTCCATGCAAATAGAGCATCTGCTTTATTAATTATTGAGAATCTGGATTATCTCCCTTAGCCAAAATATTTCTTCAAAATCATGGTTTTGCAATTTTTGCTTCATGATCATGAAATCAGACTTGCCTATCCCTCTTGGTCAAAAATAGCAAGTTACTTGATCAAAAATCGTATTCTGAGATGAAAAATAGTGAGGCACTTTTTAATGCAGTAAATGAAATAAAATGGATAACAGGAAACACCTACAATGGCTGAAAATTATAATTACATGCTACAATCTGCTAGGGAACTACACAGGAAAAACACAGTTTTAAAACATGTTTTAAAACAGAAACTTTACCTTTAAATGAAAGCCACTTATGTAGTTACACAATACTTTCACCAAGAATACATTTTTTCTTAGATGGAAGCCTAGAATTCTTGTCTTAAAGATTGTTTTTTGGGTAGCATGGTAGTATTTATTTTCCCATTGCCGGCAATAGGAAGATTTTGCAATATTTGGCTACTTTCTAAATTTGATCAGGGTTCAGAAACTGCAGTTACCTAGAGGACTTAAAAAATAAATGCAAAACATCCTCATGCCCGTCATTTTTGCGCTAGCTACAGCTGAAGGAAGTGACCCTGATTTTCACCCTTTGCCGCAGTGAAAAGACTAAATATTAAAAGACCCATGAAAAATTTACTGTTATACTTATTGAAGACCTTTACCTATATTTAAGCATAATATATGTATAAAAGCTTGAAAACATTTAGCTTTCTGGTATACAATACATTTATATCCAATCACAGGCTTTAGTATATTCAGTTGAGTAGGGTACACAATTGAGCAACCTAGTGCCAGGAATCAATACTACCGTGCCACCTATATATTCTTTTTATTACCGGAAATACACGGAACCGCAACGAAATGACGGACCGGAGCTGAAAAATTTACGGAAATACCGGAAATTGAACAAATCAATAGGAAATAGTAAACCACCGCAATTTTTGCGCCTGTCCCAAGTCAGGAATATGTTGGTGACTGGCTTGTCCGTGTCTTCTTATGAAATTTTAGTTTCTTGATATTTGGGTTATTGGATTTGGTTTGTTTCCATTGATTTATATGGATATGGGATGTTGTCTCCTGGACATTTACCCCGTTTCCTTTCTATTTCATCAGAAGGGTGTAAGATGACTGTGAAAATAGTAAGCCTTACGCAAAAATCGTAAGGGTAGACAAGTCTGTGAAATCATCAAGAAACATCAAAATCATCATAAACACACATAATTTGTTGAAGTTGGAAAACAACGGCAGTAGAATACCAAAGGAACAAAGCACAAGATTACACAAATCAAAGTCCAGAGACAAGGCAAAAGCAAGAACGCCAAAAGACGGAAGACCAAAGACACCACATGCCCACAAAACACACGAACATTACATATACAACACAAGGTATGAACATTCAATGAAAAATTAAATTTTAACTATAGCAAACAAATATATAGACCTTAGTCAAATACACTAACACATTACTTTAAGATTATTCAAGAAGAATATCAAGACTCCCTTTGCCCTCATAGCCAAAAATGAATCTCTCATCTGACAAAATGCTTCTAATATAAGCCATGTCTATGCTGATGACCCAAACTATTTTTATCCTAGGGTCTAATGTTAAGCTATAGTTCCATACATATTCCAATTCAGTTTGAATAAAATTGCTTCAATAGTTTCACAGAAGATTACAATAAAGGGCTACGCCGAGCGCAGCATGATACGACCGCAGCATGTCGAATACTGAAATTTGAACATGAGTGCAATTCAAATAAATGAAGACACAGTAAAGAGCTTGATACAGTAATTAAATGGACACAATAAAGAGCTTGAATCAGTTGCAATNTTTGGCCCTTTTTAAAAAAACGGGCAGGGCCACAATACCCAAAACCAATCCCAACCTTCCTTTTGTGACAAGCAACATTATGTTAAAATTTCATAAGGATTGATCAACTAGAACTGAAGTTATCACACGGAAACGAAGAGTCTACAGACGCCGATGATGCCGACGACGCCAACGCCGCCAGTATCATACCAATATACGACCTCAAAAATTTTTTTGCGGTCGTATAAAAATGATCAATTTCCCACAGGATCAAATTTTAATCTATATTCCGTCCTGGGATGATGTTTTTTGTTAGATCTAAATGTTATGAGCAATCTTTGAAGAGCACTTTCCTTTTATCATTAATGTAAAAGTTAGTTGAATTTGCTTCAGTGGCGTCAGAAGAGAAAATGAAAAAGTGATTATTCCAATAGGGTCCAATGTTAAACCTAAGTTCTGTGCTGGGGCTATGATTTTTGTCGAATCAGAACAAAATGAACAATCATTGTAAAGGACCTTCCATACACCATTCCTGTAAAATATGATTGAATTTGCTTCAGTGGTTTCAGAGAAGAAGATAAAAATTTGATTTTTCCCATAGGATCCAATATTAAACCTTATTTCCCACTGGCAGCCATGTTTTCTGTTGGATCGGAATGAAATAAGCAATCCTGGTAAAGGACCTTAAAACATTATTCCTGTAAAGTTTGGTTGAATTTGCTGCTGTGGCTTCAGAGGAGAAAATGAAATTGTGAAAAGTTAACAGACCGAAGATGGACAACAGACGGACAGACGGACGGACGGACGAACAACGGAAGACAGAAATCAAGTGATGCCAATAGCTCATACTGACCCTTTGGGTCAAGTAAGTTAAAAACAGATTATTTTAATAGTGACATATCAATTTTTGATAAGAAATCTGACTCATAATAACAAAATTGAAAATGACATTGGACCTTGTTGGCTGACTTATCTTGTAAAAGGTAAATGCAACATAAAATCTGTAAACATATTGCTCAAAGGGAATTTTTAAAAAAGACAAAATGAAAGATACCTCATCTGAGAATCTGATGAATAACAAAGATTCTAACACCCAAATGAACCTCATTTTGACCCTTTATTCTTTAACAGGTGGGGGTCAAGAACTTGAAATTAAAACCACAAATTTCCTGAGTTACAAGGAACATCACAGTAAATTTGAAAATGACCTGTCCATTAGAACCGAAATACGCCCACTCCTGCAAAATTTTGCAGCCATATGGAAATTGGGGGTTAGAGATTTCATTCCAATGCTTGCTTACCATATGTCCCAATAGTTCACTTACTACAGTTATTTGCATTATACTAGATCAGTAATGTGATAGCTACATGTGTAATTAGCTGTCACAGTGGGTTATGTTTATAATTGTATTTGACATTTGTATATATATTCTGAACAGTGTGTTATGTTTATAATTGTTTTTGACATTTGGTTATATATTCTGAACAGTGCGTTATGTTTATAATTGTATTTGACATTTGGTTTAGGGCTATTCCAGAAAAATTTATCACCCAGGGGGGAATGCCAGTTTTATTTTTTTTCTCTTGGTCCTGGAGGTCAGCCTGATGTTGACTTATGGTAGAAATAATATTTTTTTCTATTGGTGGTGAGGTCTAAAATATATGGCGTCCCCCCCGGATGGTAAATTTAAATGGAATAGCCTTTATATATTCTAAACAGTGCTTTTTGTTTATATTTGACACATGGTTGTTTTATTTTAATGATGAAATCTGTCACAAATTTATATTTGACACATGATTGTTTTATTTCAATGATGAAATCTGTCACAAATTTACTTTGTATAGAAAGGTAATCACTTACTTGCTATGCAGTATGGGTGTAACAATTTTTCAAAGTTGTCATAAAACTAAGTTTTACATTTTTTCTGTTTTTTGTCTTAACAGTTGCCTTGCTGTGAAAATCTACAGATATTTCTTCTATTTATGCTTTGAACTGTAGGTATTTAACATATTGTATTTAACCATTTTTTTCAGATAATTCATTTAATACAAACAAACCAATTTTTTGTCGGCAGATTTAAGGTCACACTTCCTAATGCAGCATCTCCAAATTTCAGGTATCCATAGAAACCAGTTGCTGTATAAAGACTTGTGACTATCACCATTCCAAGACTCATCACTCCTGCTTTTCCACCAAAATCTTGTGGACGTCTCATCTTATTTTCTATTGGCATAACCTTAAAGAACAAAATGAAGATCTGATTAGCATATCTTCCAAAAACTATTCTTCCATAAATGAGAGTTTCCTATGTAAGATAGCTCATGTTTCGACGTTACAGTTGTTGACAGTCACATGCCAAGGTCAAGGTCACGAGGTCAAATATTCTGGTACCAACTGAAAGGTCTCTCCACAAGGAATACACATGCAAACTATGAAAGCCCTATCACTTATCATTCAAAAGATATGCTCAATGTTAAAGTTTTTATGCAGTTGTTCACAGGCCAAGGTCAAGGTCACAAGGTCAACTATTCTGGTACCAATTAAAAGGTCTTGCCACAATGAATGCACATGCAAAATATGAATGCCATATCACTTACCATTCAAAAGATATACCCAATGATAAAGTCTATTATTTTTTTCAAAAAGTCCATCACATGTCAAGGTCAAGGTCACGGGGTCCAAAATTTTGGTATCATTTGAAAGGTCTTGCAACAAGGAATACACATGCAAAATATGAGAGCCCTATCACTTACCATTCAAAAGATATACCCAATGTTAAAGTTTTTTTGTGGAAAAACAGACAAACAGACAGACAGACCAAAAACTATATGCCCCCGAATCTTCGATTCACGGGGTAATAAAAATAACAAGATGTGTTTGTGAAATACTACATATACTCCCAGATTCTACGGTAAAATATATGTCAATTTTACCCCTTTTGACCACTGTGACCTTGTGACCTTTGATGTAATTTTTTTGCATATTTATGTTCATATTGACAAGACATATACACTTGCCAAGTATTAAAAGTCTATCTTATATAGTTCAAAAGTTGTTTATTCCATAAAAACACCCAATTTAACCCCTTTATTCTGAAACAGATGAAGCCCCTTTGGGCCTCTTGTTTATTTAAATGGTTTTAATTGTTAAAAGTATCTGTTTAAACATGCTATAAGAAACCTACAGAAAAATACTGCATCAAGATATGACAAAAAAATTGAATTTTGTGAAAATAAGATAATTTTACTTACTAAATTTGAATATTTACATGTACTTTAACTGCCTATCTATATAGATCCTTTTATTAATATAATTTCTGCTGTAGTGGGCTAAAGTGATATATTTTTAAGCATGTATTCCTTATCATCATCCATCTGTTTGTATTTCAATTGTCTTGATTCTGTATATGTGTCATTGTATTGTTTATGTATGTGTTGTAAATATGAAGTTATTCATTAAAAAAAAAAATTTTAAATTCATTTTTTTTTCAATTTGTCCCTCTTTGGGCCTCTTGTTTCTCAAAAACGGTAAAAGCTATCTCAAATCTGTCAACATATACAAGTTGCACAATTTTATTAGCAATTTTATTAGCAATAACATGAAACAAACCCCATCTCAATAGGCTAAATAATAAGAATTCTACAGTCAAATATGTGAAAACAGCCAATTTCACCCCTTTTTAACCTCTGTGACTTTGACCTTTGACCTGACCTAATTTATTTGCATATTTATGTTCCTCTTGATTAGACCTATACACCTGCCAAGTATGAAAAGTCTACCTTATATAGTTCAAAAGTTATAGCCAAGGTTAAAGTTTCGGACGAACAGACAGACAAACAGACAGGACAAAAACAATATGCCCCCCGATCATCAATCTGGGGGCATGCAAATTTTCAGTAACTAAAATCAGTTTCATTTGCATAACATAAATTTTCAGAATCTAAAATCTGTCTTCAGAATACATGTATTTAATGACTGACATTTTCCAAGCTCCTCTGATTTGACCAGTTTAAAAGCATTCAATCTACAGTGTCATAGGAGATCATTATCAAAGTTTATTATATATCTGATTTGGCTATTTAAATTTCCTTGGCTATTATCTTAATAACTGCATTTAACAATACATTATAATAACTAAAGGAATGTAGGTCAATAGCTGGAAATGTGTCAATACCATATTCAGCATAGGTTAATATAAGATTCAATCCATAACTATATCAAGCTCAGGTTAACGTGAAAATTTTCTGCAATAAATTATACTCACTCGAAGCGTAGTTTTGTTTGTTAATTGTATCATGTTTTCCCGTAAGTCCTATGTTAAACAATAACAGAGCTATCAAGGGGATTTGGGTTCCAAGAGTGAGACACACGGGGGGGGGGTTGGTCTGGGGGAATAGACACAAGATTTTTTTTCAGAGACACAAAGTGGTACATTCTGATTGCATTTCAAATGGTCATTGGAAGGAATTTGAAACCAAATTTTTCATTAAAAAAAAGGAGAATATAAAATTAGCTTTCATATCTGTGACCTCCATTGAAGTATTTGTGTTATAATGTGCAAACAACCCCTGATTTCTGGTTTTCTTATAATGAAAAAGTCGTTTTTCTATTTGAAATCTATTTTTTCTAGAAAATTTTAAAAGCGTGACATTGAAAGGAGTGAGCGTGAGGGCGTGATTTGGTGTTGGAAAGCGTGACTCTCACGCTGAAAGCGTGAGACTTGACAGGTCTGCAGTAATCCATGCTGGCAGCCATATACAGTGCCAGCAGGGACAGGGTATGCATACTTTTTTAACCAAATACAGCATAGTCAGATTCTCCCAAAGTCATCTTTTAGATTCCATTTGGATGAGAATGTAAAGCAACATATTTTTTTGTGGTTCCACTGTATTATTTTGAAAGAGGTTGTAATTATTAATTATTTATACAAGTGATTTAGAGAAGATACTTTATAAAATAAACTTAACATACTAAACCAATTCCTTCATATGCATATACAGCTGTTCCAAAATACAACGGTAGCAATCTGATTGGCTTCGTTGATGGTCGTTCTGTATAGTCAGGAATGTCTTGAAATAAGTGTTGAAAAATTATTGCAAGTCCAACAAAATTGAGCAAATTGGCAAACGTTGAAAATGGTGCTAAAGTTTTTAAATCACGCACAAAAGTGTATGGTATCATCACAGCTGTTGTTATGGCTAAGTAACTAAAGACTGACAAACTATCTGGATGAAATGAATCTATAACCTGAAACATAGGGTAAATCTATTATAAAGTCTGTGTATAAACTGTTGAAACATATAACAAGTAAATGCAAAAAAATACAACTTTTAGAGTGGGGGTTGTGAAGGGGTCCCACCCACTTTCATGTATTCAAGCTTCTAACCTTGTGTAAAATCATGTATTATGCTTCAATAGTTTTTGCCTCTAACATAACACCACCTTGTTTGGCACATACAGGCATACTTGATTCGAAAAATTTCCAAAGCACAGTAGATACTGCATATATCACCCTTGCTTTTCACCAAATTTAGGTGAGTGAAGTGTGAATGTTAAACAAGAAAGCCGAAAAGATCGAGGCATAACCGAAAAACAACGTACATTTCAAGGAAACAGAAGCAGAAAGCACATACTAAAATTTAATTACTAACAATGAGTGGTGTCACCAATACATGTGCATATTTTCCCCTATAATTTAATAAAGCTGGGGTTTTTGAAATAGTTTGAATATTTGTACTGAAATATTTTGGTCTTCATGAAAATGAATAATAAAGGTACGGAAAAATTAGCATCTACTGATCTGTACATTTATCATATTATCTAGGCAGCAGCCATTATAAGGAAATCTTAAACTGTATATGCTACTTGTTTTCAAAAATGTTGATGTGATCATTCCTGCATGACAGAGGAATCCAGGCTGCCATCTGGAAAAACCTTACCCTGGCTTTAGCCAGGTGAGCTGAAAATTTGCTCAATAGTAGTTTGTAAACTTGCAACACATTTCCAGTATGTTAATTTTCTGGGGACAAATTAACATGATTAAATCTATAGTGTATAATAACCTATTGATATATTTGGTGCTTTGAAGAATTGTGTGATGCATCCTTTTATATGCAAGTTATCATAATGAAATTATATTTCTCCCTTTTTTGATAATCTATTTATAGTTTACCTTATGATGTGTACAATTTTTTGTGCATTCTTGATTAAAAAACTTGAGACTTCTTTCATTCATATGCTATTTATTTGTTACTCGGACACCAGCGTTTTAAATATTTTTACACCAAATTATTGTAAGTTCATTCATCTGCTGTACATTATGTTGTAATTGGAATATTTTGTATCCAATCAACATTTTTGGTCATAAGATACTGTTAACTAAGGTTTCAGCACCATCAAGGTCAAAGGTTAAAAAGCCAGCATAACCGACTGCACTGGAAAACAAATATGAAACATAAAAAGCTCACTATGAAAATATAATTTTTAGGGCTGGAAAAGTCTTTAACAATACCCCAAGCTCAACTTTTCAAACTATTCAAAGTTTAAAATACGAGCCAGCTTGCCTACCAGATGCAGGGCTTTGCAGGCTAATTTTTAGCAGGCAGGATAAATTTTCATAATGTGCAATGAAGCATACATTTTCAAATATTGCTTTCAAAGCTGGCAATATATGGAGACCAGTTTCCCATTCCAACCCATTTATTTGAAATTTCTTGCTGCAGGATATTGCTCAAACGTTTGGAATTCTTATTTTTTATGTAAACATCCTCACCTGTTTGACATTTCTGGATATAAACACTAAATAAACACAACAAAACCCCATCTGTGTAAGTATCAGGAAAATGTTGACGGTCACCCTGTAATGAGAGAGAAATAAAAATATATAGTGGGGCATAATAAGAGGTGACTGTGGTTAAGCCACAAAAGGATTACTATACTAAAAAGAAACTTTTTCCTACTTATCCTAGGGAAAATAAAAACATAATGAATATAAGTGCATCAATATCTGCCAAAGATTAAGTTAATTTCTTCCCATTTGATATCATTTGGGCCTTTGTTTCTCAAAAACAGTAAATGGTATCACAAATCCATTGTCATTCTCAAGCTGTGCATGTAAATATGTAATAAATTAAAACAAAACCCCATCTCAACATGATAAAATTCCCCAAAAACCTGATGAAAAAAGATTTCGACTTTCTCTTGCCCCTCATAGCTTGGAAATGATTAGAGCTACACAAAATTTGTTGAAACAGTACTTAAAGCTTACCTCTTGAAGAATCAAATGAAACAAACCCTGTTAAAATCAAATCAAAAACAAAATTTGAGATACCTTGTATATACAAGATTTAGGCCCTCTGACACCTTGTAGTTCTGGAATGGGCAAGGCCTACAGCAAACTTTTACTTCAAAAAGAAGCAAAGGAAACAATATGTCAAATATCAAGTGGCTAGGTATACTGGTACAGGCTGTACAAACTGCTTACAAAAAAATTAACATGGTCATTCATGCATGATTTATGGGCCAGGGCCACCATCTGGGCGTTGAATCAGTATGTGCTCCTAAAGACGCAACTGTATGTCAAATATCAAGTGGCTAGGACTACTGGTGCAGGCCATACTAACTGCTTGTGAAAGATTAAACATGAGCATTCATGCATGACTAAGGGACAAGGACCATCATTTGGACGTGGAATCCCTATGTATTCCTCAAGACACTACTGTATGTCAAATATCTAATGGCTAGGTCTACTAGTATAGGCTGTACTAACTGCTTGCTAAAAACTTAACATGGTCATTCATGCATGATTTAGGGGGGAGGACCACCATATGAGCAATGAATTGGTGTGTACTCTTCAAGACACAACTATATGTCAAATATCAAGTGGCTAGGTCTACTGGTACAGGCTGTACAAACTGCTTACAAAAAAATTAACATGGTCATTCATGCATGATTTAGGGGCCAGGGCCACCATCTGGGCGTTGAATCAGTATGTGTTCCTCAAGACGCAACTGTATGTCAAATATCAAGTGGCTAGGACTACTGGTGCAGGCCATACTATAAACTGCTTGTGAAAGATTAAACATGAGCATTCATGCATGACTAAGGGACAAGGACCATCATTTGGATGTGGAATCCCTATGTATTCCTCAAGACATTACTATATGTCAAATATCTAATGGCTAGGTCTACTAGTACAGGCTGTACTAACTGCTTGCTAAAAACTTAACATGGTCATTCATGCATAATTTAGGGGGCCAGGACCACCATCTGAGCAATGAATTGGTGTCTTCAAATAACAGCTATATGTCAAATATCAAGTGGCTAGGACTTCTGATACAAGCTGTACAAACTACATGTACTTGTGAAAAGCTTAATGTGATTGTTCTTGCATGACTTAGGGGCCAGGGCCACAATCTGGGCATGGAATTGGTATGTAATATTCAAGAAACAACTGCATGTCAAATATCAAGCGGCTAGGACTACTTGTATAGGCTGTATTAACTGCTTGCTAAAAACATTGTGTGATTGTTCTTGCATGACTCAGGTGTTAGGGCAAAAACTAAGTAGGGATTTGAGTTGTACACAGTTTAATGCCACTGCACATCAAATACTATGGACTTACAACTAAGCTTGTTAATTCTCATTTAATATGTTTCTAATTGTTGACACTGCTGCCAGACAGAAATGCTATCCCTGTCTGGCTTCCTCAACTTTTTGTCGCCAAGGAGACAAAAATAAAAATTCTACAGCTAAATATGTGAAAACACCAATTAAATGGCTTTTTGGCCACATACTCTGAAACTGGTTGGTCAAAAACCTGTTATTTTAATGACAGCTGAAGCCTGTGTCAATGAACACCATACTGATATTTGATAAGGATACCTCTACTAGAACCAAAGTTTTGCTGTCCACAGACGCCAATGAGGCAGACACCGCAATATACATGTACATAAAATTACCAAAAAAATTTGTATTTATATAAAAAATTAAATTAAAGTTTTAATCATATAAACTGATCATTTCAACTTCTCACAATAACTAGTGAAATGGTGAAGAATCATTAATCTTTTACTTGCATCCAAGTATCATTAATTTGTAGAACTTCAGATTTCCAGAATTCAAAATTTGAATGCAACCAGAGAAAAACTAATCCAAGTTAATATATACCGGTAACCCAATGCATTCATTCAAAAAGTATACCTCCCAGCAGGTGAAAATCTTTGGAATTTTTCTGGTCCTGTTTTGAATGCTGTTTCTAGTATGGATGCATAATCTAAACTTGGTTCATTTACTCTGTAAAAAGAAGATTTGACTATTATATCTGATTATGTAGCAATGTGTATCATTTATGTCTATTCTCAAGTCATGAAAGCAACAAGTGTCATTTGTAACATTAGTTTTTGATTCACTGACTGTTGTTGGTTAACAAAATTTTACCCAATTTTTAAATACTTATTCTGGCAGGTAATTTTGCTCGAAGTTTCATGAAAAAGTGTCTCCAGAACCAGACATCATTTTACACAAATATAACATTTTATGTCAAGACCTTGATGTTTGTCAAATCTGATTTAAATGTGAACAAAATAAGAAATAATGTATAAAAGTCTTCTGTTTGCCCCATTTTTTTTGGGGACCAAGGACAAGAAAGTACTAATTACCTATATTTGATATTACTGATTATTCGGATTTGGTTTTATGCATTTTAAACATTTTTATCCCCACGTCCAACGGAGTTGGAGAGAGGATATAGCATCTCCCTGGTCCATCCATCTGTCTGTCAGAGTATCTGTCCATTCATCCCACCTCTGGTTAAAGTTTGTGTTTAGGTTCATATCTGAGAAACTGCATGTGGCACATCAATCATTTTTGGTCAGTGGATGCCTCTTGGAGAGTGATGCTGCTTCAGAGGATCATTGGGTCACTGACCTGCATTTACGCTTCAATGACTCAGGTTAAAATTGTGTTACGGTTCATATCTGAGAAACTTTAAACTATATGTGGCACATCAATTATCTTTGGTCAGTGGAGCCATCTTGGAGAGTGATCCTGCTTCAGATGATAATTGGGTCACTCTTACCTAAATTTTATGTTTCAATGACTCAGGATTAAGTTTGCTCTAAGGTTCATATCTGAGAAACTATACGTGGCACATCAATCATCTTTGGTCAGTGGATGTGTCCTGAAGAATGATGCTGCTTCAGATGTTAATTGGGTCACTCTGACCTACATTTTATGCTTCAATGACTCAGGTTAAAGTTTGTGTTAAGGTTCATATCTGAGAAGCTACATGTGGCCAATCAATCGTCTTTGGTCAGTGGATGCGTCTTGGTGAGTGATGTTGCTTCAGATAATAATTGGGTCACCCTAACCTACATTTTATGCTTCAATGACTTTGGTTATAGTCTGTGTTAAGGTTCATATCTAAAATACTTTATCAATCATTTGAATTCAATGGATTCCTCATGGAGAGTGATGCTGCTTTTTAGAATTAATATTTTGAAACTTTCACTGAATTTGAAAATTTAATTGCTACATGTGAGGGGATTAGCTGTTTTTTCCGACTGCTCCCATCTTGTTTGAAATTGTTGATTTCCTATATTTGGGTTCTTGTGCTGCTGATGAGCAATTAATTTCCGAAATGGCATCACAGCTCATTAAACTTTATTGCAGTTGGAGTTAACGTATGTGTTATGGTCTCATGTTCATTTACTCCATATCCTTTCATAAAATAATTAACTTGATATGGCCTTAAAATGAATTTACATGTACATAATGATTTAACTTACTATCTAAACTCAACAGAGAAATGAAAACCTCAAACAATAAATAAAATTTATAAACTTGGCATACTTTCCATTTTTTATTACCTTTTTCGTAGAATATGACTACAGTTGAGCAACATGTGCATACAGTGAATTGCAATCCCTCCTATTGCCAATATACCAATGGTTCCAACCTACAAAAGATGCATCTGAGTGTGCAGACATATAAAGATATTTATACAAAAGCTGTTCAAATAACAGAAACAAAATTCATACTCACACTACAGTAGAAAACATATACATTTGCTGCTTAATGGATTATCATTATTATGTCATTTACTGATAGGAAAGGTACTGTGATGGGTACCACCATAGATGATTTATTTCTGCATTATGTTAATTTTATTTATATCTTATAACTATTGTCATACAAGATTCAATAGCTTAGAAGGTTCTTGTAAGAGATCACATTTTACATGTATCTTCAATTTTGATTGAACATATGGAATGTAAGTAATTATTTCTTATGTAAAATACATGGTTGCCACTTTTTTATGTCTCAAAATTCAAGGATATTTCCAGGACTTTTCAAGGATATTCTAGTTATTTTCAAGGGCAAAAATAGTCGACAAAATTCTAAGTTGCGATAATTATTTTGCAGACTTTGATTACATACAGCATATCGATATTAACTTTTTTTCAAATTCCAGGGTTTTTCAAGGATATTTCCAAATATTTTTAAATTCAAGGTCTTTTCAAGACCCTTGAACACCAATATGAAATTCAAGGGTTTTTCCAGTTTTCAAGGATGTATGGCAACCCTGAAAATATGAAAAGAAACATCTGGAAATCTATACTGCAAGAATCTTTCTGCCATTGGTACTGGGGCTTACATTTGGACCAAAATTATACAGTAGGAAAATCAATGTTTGTTAATCAAACACTGTTTGTGAAATCAAACACTAACATTTTGGCAGATTTCCTGGAATATACTTCTTATATGAATGAAGGTTTTAAAGAATACTATTGCATACAAATTTGTACCTATATATGAGATTCTAGAGTTACATATATAAAGGAACAATGTAGGATCTGACCTGCAGATATTCAAGAATCAACAGATGCACATCACTGTTTGTATTATCTTAACCCTTACCCATAATCCAGCATTTTTGACAGCAGACGGCATTGCCAGAATTCCTGTTCCTATATTTCCCTTCAGCAGATGCATCAAACTTGAAATATTTCTGCAAAAAAAAAAAATCAAAATTCAGTTACATGAAACATTAAACCTGACAAGATACCTCTCACAATATTATTTTTGCAGGAAATACACTGATAAGATTTCTTTACATGTTCATTATATTCAAATGATCAATGTTTCAGGTGAGATGCATAAAAACATTGACACAATATACTATCTAAGTCTTAAAGTGTCTTGTTCTTGAGTTTTCTATATATATCACCTGTATAGTACTAGAAAAAACTTTTTTGTATATATTTAGACAGTTTTAATATAAATAAACACATGATAAACCCTGATTAAATATGAGTAAATGGATGCATATTTACACAATATAATTAACATCTTGAACATGACAAGAGATTGTTTGTCTCAAATGTACATGTATAAAATTTATAATATGAACTTAATGTTGTATAATTTATGAACCCCAGTATCCATGGGCATGAAATCCATTATAAACTTAAAGACACTATGATTTGGACACTTTTTGTTAGTTGAACCAAAAGAAATCTATATACATGTATATATTTGAATTCTTTCAGAATTAGCATGTTCACATTACCTACCCCACTCTCATCTGTTGTATAGAATCATCTTCAATAGAGACAGTGAGCTGACTTTGTGGTACATAATCAGTGGTTTGTATCTCTGGTGGTGGTCTCGAGGCTTTATCATATGACTTATCATAATTGGTATCATTAACAGGTGACCGACCCAACAACTTTGTTCGTTCATCTGAATTTTCCATTTTCTGTAAAGATGATGAAGTTATTTTAAGTGATTATATTAAGCCTTAGTTCAAATAAAACTAAATTTTCAAATAAGGGTGTCCCACAGGACACATGTGTCGCCTGCACTATATATATTTTAGAATCCCTGTGTTTGAAATAGAATTACAAAGTCCATGTTGTACATTTACATAACATACTGAAGTATGCATTCCTCCAAGTTTGGTAGAAAAATACAGAGCCATTATTGAGCGTTGTGGATACTATGGTGACAAACCCTAAGATTGGATAACTTAAAAGTGCAAGTTCAATGATAATATGGAATTCTGGAATGAATGAAAAGAATGAAAAACAAAATGTATGGTGTACATCTTCAACATATGCTGAAGCATTCCTGCAAGTTTGGTTGAAAAGTGCACAGCGGTCTAGGAGGAGTTGAGGATAATGGAGTAGTACCCTCAAAACTCCAATAAGCTAAAATAACAAAGTCCAAAAACAGCGTAAAATCTGGAAAAAACAAAATTAAAGAAAATCAAAATGCATGGTGCACATCTTCAACATATACTGAAGCATTCCCGCAACTTTGGTTGGAAAGTGCCAAGCAGTTTAGGAGGAGTTGCAGATAATAGATACGTATATTCAACACTCCAATAAACTAAAATAACAAAGTCCAAAAACAGATGCGGATAATGCTTAAAATTTTTTAGCCATGCAGATGGACAGACAGACAGACGGGCAGACAGATGGACAGACGGACACAAGACGATGGACAGTGATCCCTGTGTGTCGATCCTGCACTAGGTGCAGGCGACACAAGATCCTGCACTACAAAATGTAGGTGCAGGCGACACAATAAAATGAAATTTTGGATGGATACATAATATGTGTAAATCTGAAAGGTAAACATACTGCTCAAAATAAAACAAGAGCTGTTGCCGAATTGCAGCCAAAGATACCCCCGCTAAATGAACCCTGAATAAATATGGTAAGCGCAAAATTAAGTTGGTGTGGACACAATACAGGTGTTGACACAGTACAAGTATGGACACAATACAAGTATGGACACAATGATATAATCTTCGAGAAAAAACTTTTCCCAAGGGTTCCAATGAAAACACTCTGTCTAAATCAGACAAATATAAAATTCACCTTTTTCAGCCTATTTAACATTTTACACATCTACATATAGTGTTCTTCTTTTGTCTAAAGTTTCATCAAAATCCTTCAAGTGGATTAATTATATATATAAGAGGAGTTGTGCATAAGAGGTAACCCATACATAGGGAATCAATGAAAACTCAAAGTCGAATTATCTCCCCTTCCTGGTTTCTGACAATAATTATATTCCTTCATGCACATCTCCATATAGTGTTCTTACTTTGTGCAAAGTTTCATTAAATTCCTTCAAGTGGTTTAAGAGGAGTTGCGCTTACAAGGTAACCCATACATGGGGAATCAACGAAAAATCAAAGTCCATTTATTAAATAGGGAATCAACGAAAAGTCAAAGTCGCATTATCTCCCCTTCCTGGTTTCGGACAATAATTATATTCCTTCATGCTCATCTCCATATAGTGTCCTTCCTTTGTGTAAAGTTTCATCAAAATCCTTCAAGTGGTTTAAGAGGAGTTGCGCTTACGAGGTAACCCATAAATAGGGAATCAACGAAAAGTCAAAGTCGGATTATCTCCCCTTCCTGTTTTCAGACAATAATTATATTCCTTCAAGTGGTCTAAGAGGAGTTGCGCTTACGAGGTAACCCATAAATAGGGAATCAGTCGATTTATCTTCCCTTCCTGGTTTCAGACAATAATCATATTCCTTCATGCACATCTCCATATAGTGTCCTTCCTTTGTGTAAAGTTTCATCAAAATCCTTTGAGTGGTTTAAGAGGAGTTGCGCTTACGAGAAGTGTGGACAGACGGACAGACAGACAGACAGACAGGTTGATTCCTATATACCCCCCAAACTTTGTTTGCGGGGGTATAATTACCGTTTTTGAAATATTTTTTTTCGTGCACATAACCTCTGGGTTCAACAAAAAAACCTACTGCAATTGTTCAAACTAATTTCTAAAAACTGACTAACATATAGAACTCATCATTACAGTCGACCAATGTAACTTCCTACAAAGAAACCTATCAAAATGATTAAATGAATGCAAAGCATACTTTCAAATGTGCATATTAACACTTTATTGTAAACTTCTAAAGGTGATGGAAAGGCTTCTTTTATCATTGTTAGCTTAATATACAAATACAAATAAATACAAATTCTTTATTTCCCAATCAAAGGGGCCCATATGAGCAAACCGTTAAACATTGGTGAGTATCAAAGAAAAGAGAAAAATGATGTGGGTGGAGAGCCAGCTGGATACCTGGCAAATAAAAATATTTCTAATTAAAATATATCATATACATATCTTTCTTACATGGAATATATATTCTAAGAAATAATTAGCTGCACACAAACTAAGGAAAATGAAAATTAGTCCTTATAATTCCTTATATATATTGGAAATGGTGAGAGGTATGTCAAATGGTCACCATGCTACTTAAACTATATGAAAAGAGGAATCCCATTAAAATCAAATACAACAATTAAAGATTTTACATATTCTGAAAATTGCAATTTCAGCCCTTTTGACCCCTTGTAGCTTGGAAACAGTAAGAGCTACGCCAAATCCATTGACATACTACTGAAAGCTTATATCAAGAGAAATCCAAAGAACAAAATCCCAACAAAATCTGATGTAAAAAATGAAAATTGTCTACAGACGACAACGCAGGACCACAACGATGACCACAGAGCCATACTATTATACAACCTCAAATTTTTTGCGGTCATATAAAAAAATAATCTGACAAACTTTGCATCATCATTTGTCATCAGCCAAATAAATAAATTTTCCTTGGTAAGTTTTTTAATACATGTAATATTTGGGTATTCTATGAATATATGGCCTAGAAAATTTTCTCTTTTTGGACTGAATACCTAGGACATTTTAATACAAAATGGATTTTGTCCTCTACAGACTTAGTATCACATAATTTACATAACCTATCTTTTCTTGGAAGTATTTCACCTTTCTTGTGATTGGATTAACTATTCTCTCCTGACGACCAGTCTCTATTCTCAAGTTATGATTACTTAACCGAAATTTTGTTAATATTTTTCTATTTTGAAGAGGAGTTATAAATAAGTATTTCTCAGGAGTAAAAGAATTTTTAAATGTAAAATAAGTGCAAAGTTTACCCTTTCCATCTGAATATGATTGTTTTATATCATTCGTTGTCTTCTGATAAATTTATTTTAAAAATGATATAAGAGATCTTTTGAAAGTAGATTTCTTCCAATTCTTTACAGAGGTTGGGTTTAGTTTTTCACAGTAAAATTAAAAGCTGATATACCAAGAACTATTATTCATATTTTGTTTATTCTTACATTCTTTATATGCATTACTTAAGAGATTTGATGGAGAATTTTCTAAATGATACATATATATATATGTCAGAATGGAAGGCTATAAGCAAATCCCTCCCACAGGGCTGCAATATAAAAAATAGCCTCCTGCAATGCTGAAGCATAAAGAGTCTTAGTTTTCTGTATTTCATGTGTTCTAGGAAATCATCTCTGTATAAGAGAAACAAGTTCAGGAACATTACAGTGCACTGGAGAATGCCTGATGTTATATGCTAATGAAGAGTTAACACCTACATACACCTATTCTTGTTCTCCAGTCAGAAAACCAGATCATTGATTTTATTTACGGCCCAAAGAATACTTTACTAGACATATCTTGTGACTGGCAACTTGCCTGAAAAATTCCTCTTGCCAAAGTGGGGAGTATAAAGTTCTTGGTACTCGCAAAAGGAGAATGTTACTCGCTTTTGGCGATTGGTGAGTTCCCACATTGTCCTAAGTGGCCATGTGGTCTAAGTCACTGGACATAGTGCGGGCAGTGTTGCCATAGATGACAACTAAGCAGGGGTTCAAATCCAGCCAAGGACCTTGCTGGATTTTCTGATGTTAACAGGTTTAAAAATACTAATGGTACATTACATGATACCCCACCATGTTTCACAAAATTTCAAAGATAAAAGGGGCATAACTGCAGAACCCTGTGTACCTCTGAACCCAAATTTGAACTTGGCTTGTGTCTTGTGGTAAACATCATACATACCAAGTTTGAAGACAGTATGTTGTTTCATTCACAAGTTATCAGTAGGAAACCCTAAAATTCGCAAAATTTCAAAGTTTCAAGGGGCATAACTCCAGAACCCCTCGAAACTGGGAACCCAAAATCATACTGGGTCTGACTTTTGTTGTAAACAACTTACATACCAAGTTTGAAGACAATATGTTATTATGTTCACAGGTTATCAGTCAGAAACCCTAAAATTTGCATAATTTCATGGGGTATAACTCCAGAACCCCTGGACCTCTGAAGTCCCACTAACCACTTCCGGTCAATTGGCCCCTCAGTCAAAAAGTTCATTATAATTAAGAACAAAAATTTGAAAATGTGGTGTTTCAAATCATAAATAGTATATTTTAATGGTGAGAACATCATAAAAAGGCTGAAATGAAAGCTAAAAGGATACATGTATAATTATGGGAATAAGTGTCATATTTGAAGAAAGGGTTGACAAATGAGTGAAAGACCATTGGTCACAGTGGGGCAGCACATGTCATCAAAAATGTAAATATTTCATATTTTTAGGCCAAAAAAAAAATATGTGAGTTTACTGTCACATGCTGAAAAAAATTAGGGTCGGTCGGTCGGAAAGTTTTTTTTGGTAATTTTTTTTTATTTGTGAAATTGGTGATAATCCAGATTTTTTACATGTTTTCTCTGGTCTGGTAGCAATTTAGTCTGCACCCAAACCCTGGGTCATCTTATTGTCACTGACTTAAAAAACGTGTTTCTACCTTATATTTACCTCCTTGGAAGGGTTTTTGCATCAAAACTTCGCAGTTCTTGTACATAGGGACAAAAATGGATGTTTGAAAAAATTCTGATGATAAAAAAAGGTAAGGTCGGAGGCAAAAAGTTAGGGTCGATCGGGTGACCATAAACACACCTATTTTTTTTTTTTGGCCTTATTTGTTGCAATTTTGTGAGAAAACTAAACAGTGACCCCCATATTTTTACAACAGGTTACCGTTTCGATTCCTTAAATATTGCTTTGAAATGGCAATGTTATAACTCGTTATTGAGACCTGACCCCCAAAATCAAACATGGCCTGAGTTTTGTGGTATACAAATAACATACCAAGTTTGAAGACAAGATATTATTTCATTCACAAGTTATCAGTCGGAAACCCTAAAATTCGCAAAATTTTAAAGTTTCAAGCGGCATAACTCCAGAACCCTTGTACCTCTGAACCCAAAATTGATCTTGGCCTGAGTTTTGTGGTATACAACTTACATACCAAGTTAGAAGACAATAACTGACAAGTTATTTGTCAGAAACCTTCGAGGGACAGACGGTCAGAGAGACAGACGGACACACGACTGAGGGTAAGACATAATACCTCTCCACTAAGTGTGGCAGGGTATAAAAATTATAACTCTCAGTTGAATATGAAAATGATATACATTTTTTGTAGGTTTTGGAAGTTGAGAAGGTAAATGCTTTATAAACAGTCATAATTAATGGCCAACATGGGCAATAAGACTAAAATCACTACATAGGTTCGATTTACCTTGCTATGAGAAAATCATGCTAAACACCATTATCTAGTAACTTTAAGGTCAGTAAAAAACTCTGATAGACCTTACTTCATTTGCTTTGTTAGAAGTAATGAGTAACCTCGGTCGGTTATCTCTCTGTACCAAGTTAGTTTTGCATGGTTCAAAGTGGAGACAATTTTAATTAGCATATCAATAGCCTTTTTTGATATTTAAATCAAAATTATCTCCACTTTAACCAAAACTAACTTGGTACAGGGGGATAACAGACCGAGGCTTCTCAGTAGTTTTCGGGGTTAATAAAACTTTCCTTTACCTTTAGATATGCATAAGGTTATTCCTTGGCTTTCTTATATAAGCTTAAAAAACAGGGCAGTGATATGAGGGTGGTGCCTTGTGTCTCATCCCGTAATAACGACTTTAATTTTGACTAAATCCCGAAATCCCAATTCCTGTTGCATATCATTTATTTCCCGAAATCCTGGTATCACAAAAAGGGGCCGCTCCCCCACAACCATCCCGATATTCTTTCTCTAGCTATCATATTTGATTATGATATATTTCCAGATTGATGAAAATGATTACTTGAATACATATGCAATTAGTTATCGCGGACCGATCTATATGTAATATATACTTTTCCTTTCCTTGTATGGCCATTTACACTAAAAAAATTTGGTTGTTCAGGTCAAAAACCTACATCTCTTCTTATGATCCCTGCTTTATCAATCTTCAGCTAAGTTATTCATTGTGATGAACAGTGAGATAGCATTTAACTTTTTAACACTTGTCAGATGTCAAGAGTTCAAAGTTACTTTTTATTGATCTGGTTTCCTTGTTATTTTTTCCTTTTAGAAACCAGTAGTGAACAATAGTATTAAATCAATTGACCGATTTAGTCGAGAATAATTTCCGGGATTCGGATAACAAGTCCGGAAGCAACCGATTTTACAATTAAACATGTAACGTTAACTCTGTAGCGCTTATATACTGAATGACTTTATGTCAAGACACATACATAAGATACACCAGTTCAATTCCATTTCGAATATTTTATTGATATCAAAATCAATAGGATTAGAACAGGGAATGTCTATATAAATAATATATGTTATATTAGTCCCAGCTAATAACAAGCCAAAAAGTAACAAGTACATATTTACATGCATGTACAAACCATATAATAATACTGCAACAGCACAAAATTATTCATATAAAATCTGGAAATTTGTAGAAAGGAGTGATTTACTTATGGTCTGAGTAGAAATACCACTTATAAAAATTATTCAAATAATTTGATATATAAATGAAACACAAAAATATTTTTTGAAATATTACACGATTACATGTCTATCCATGTATATGTATATCCTATAGTCTAGTTTAGAACAATTCACTTAAACTTTCATTCAGTTGCCCAGTCTATTGACAGCTTATGATGCCTAAAGAAGTCACATTTAAAAATTGTCACAATATACCAGTAATCTTTTGATAATCATCGAAGAAGACCAATGTTGACGAATCAAGCTTGCACTGGTTTATGCTCTAGATCCAGAGCACGGATCTCAATATAAATACATATATGACATATATTTTCCCGCTTGTCAAAGAGAGATTCTTTTTATGAGAAATTTTCTGCGTTTAAGTCTTTACATTATAATAATAAAAATTCATGAGTGGAATTTGTTAAGGCATTATTATGGTGTAATAGAATGGGTGTTTTCATATCGGGTCTGTGTTTTGTCCAAGGAGAATCGTATTGGGTTGAGGATAGCCGTATTGGTCCGAGGTAACGCCGAGAATCAATGCAGTTATTCGAAACCCAACACGACTCTTCAAGGACATAATACATGACCCCCATTCTATGACACCGGTCACTAATAGTTTCACAACTGGAAGTGAAATGTCCTGTATTGGCTTTACTTTTGCGTATTGGGCCTATAGTTTCCGTATTGGTCCTACTTTTTACTTGTCACATATTTGTTGTGTAAAATATTGTGCAAATAAGTTTTATATGCAAATGGTCAATTTCGTATTTTACGAAACTATTGATAATTAAAAGTATATTAATGTTAAACTAAATAGAGACATGTTAAAAATTCGGTAGAAGTTTTGGAAAGACTTCGATCTGT
>MJUU01072415.1:45467-63799 GCA_002080025.1 Modiolus philippinarum
TTTCTAAATGAATCTTTTGAGTTAAATGGAGACCATATTGAATGTGTTAAAAGTTGCAAATACCTAGGAATTTCCTTTTCTTCTAGTGGTAAATTTTCACAATGTAAAGAGGAATTGTTTAAAAAATCAATGAAAGCATGTTTCAAACTGCAACAATGTCTATCTTCCTCTAATCCTAGTGTCTCTACATTATTGCATCTATATGATCATACAATAAAACCAATTCTTCTATATGGCAGTGAAATCTGGGGTATATTTTCACCTTCTTCATCATCATGTAAGAAAAAACAACAACTATATCTTAGAAAAAGTTTTTACAAATGATATATCAGAAAAATCACATACAAAATTTATGAAATATATACTTGGTGTTAACAAAAAATCTAGTAACTTAGCAGTGATGTCTGAATTGGGAAGATATCCAATCTATTTTTCTATTATTTTGTCTTTGTTAAAATTTTGTCATAGGTTGGAAAATTGTACAGATGGATTATTGTATGACGCATATATTTGCAATAAAGATCTTCATCTTAGTAATATTGTATCATGGTATTCTAGTATTGATTTTATATTAAAAGAATTAGATTTACCTAATTTGAATATGAGCTTGAAATCTCTCAGCAACCTAATTAAAGACAAACTATGTAAAAGTTTTCAAAAATTTTGGTCTAACTTCAGACAAGATACTTTGGAATCTGATCATGGTAAACTAATTACTTATTTTTCTTTTAAAAACTCATTTGGCAGAGAGAAGTATCTAGACTTAAAAGAATTTAAACTAAGGCAAGCATTATGTAAAATTAGAATAAGTGCCCATCCTCTTCAAGTGGAAACAGACAGATATTCAAAAAAATATATAGAAAAATCCAAAAGAATTTGTAAACACTGCACCTTAGCTAAAGTTGAAGATGAAGAACACTTCATATTAGAATGTCCAAAATATAACTCAGAAAGGTTACAATTTTTCAATACGATATCATCTTCCTTAGTTAATTTTAAAAATTTAAACATGACCACAAATTTAATTGGCTTTTTATTCAGGAAGATACTAAATTACTAAAAGTATTTGCAACTTATTTGAATGATTGTCTTGACATAAGAAGAAATTAATAATACACCATTGCAAATGTATGTACATGCATCTGGTATTATGATAATTGTTTGGTTTGATTAATTGACTGGCTCTGAACCGGGTAATGGATTAATATTCATTAGTTAATTATTATACTATAGTATATTCTGTTGTATTATTATTAATGTTAAAATCATTGTATGTAATTATTTGCTCTTTATGGGCCCTTTAATTGGAATAATAAAGTATTTATTATTATTTATTATTATTATGCACATCTTTGATATCTGCACAATCAACCTGCAAAATAAAAACTTCCTATCTAATAAACTGTAGGAGGAGTTATCCGGACAAATGGTGTACCCTATATGCAATATAATGCATCAAAATTACAAAGTTCAACAATGTGTAGTTTGCTGAAAAATTATCAAAAAACATAATCAAAGTAGTATGAACATCTTTGATATGTGCACAATATAACTACAAAATAAAAACTTCCTAGCTTAGAAACTGTAGGAGGAGTTATCCGGACAAATGGTGTACCCTATATGCAATATAATGCATAAAAATGACAAAGTTCAACAATGTGTAGTTTGCTGAAAAATTGTCAAAAATCAAAATCCAAGTAGTATGCACATCTTTAATATGTGCACAATCAACCTGCAAAATGAAAACTTTAGCTTAAAAACTGTAGGAGGAGTTATCCGGACAAATAGTGTACCCACTTGATGACAGACGGACGGACGGACTGACGGACCAGTCAAAAACTATATACCTCCGCAACTTCGTTGCGTGGTGTATAATTAAGATGTGTTTCGACTACAGCAAATATGCTCTGTGCATTTTCCAAATTGTAAATTGGACTGTGCCTTGAGGGAGCAAAAAAAATAACATATCTTTGGAAAATTACAGTGATTGAAACATTAGCTTTTTCAAAACTTATTCATCTTTTGACATCATTGCCTTATATATATGAGAGCTTGGTAAACGAAAATTAATCAGTTATTTTTCAATTTCATTTGGGATGGGGAAAATGCCACAATTACACTTTATTTACTTATTGCAGTGTCAACTTATACATTTGCAGTCTTTCAATACATATTCAAAGATAAATTTAGTTCGAAGATTGCCATAAAATTTGAATGGAGAATGGCAGGGTATTCTATATTCATTGTTAAAAGATTTGGAGAGATATTAAGTATTTTTGCTGAAAACAGAAAAAAAAATATTAAAATCGATAATTAAATAATTGGTAAAGGTTCCGCGGAACCTAGTTTTCAGGAAATTTACCAAAGTTGGAACCGGAATAAAATTCCAAAAGCTTATTGTGCAACTATAGACTAAATGCAACAATTCCGCATCAAAATTGATTTTTTTATCCCAGTTTTGTTTAAACATTGTTGATATATGGACCTGTGATGAAAATTTAGCCAAATTCAAGGTGACCTAATTCTGATATAGATGTTGGTTCCTACCAAATATGTAACCACTTACCAAGTATCATCTATCGATGGCATGTAGGTGCAGAGATATGGTACAATAGAAAAAATATCGAAAAATAAGTCCAACTAATGGCAAAATTCGGAAAAATTGGAATGTTTTTTTTTTCAAAAGTAAACTTAGGATACAATAATGAAGTCGCACTGAATACTGTGCCAAAATTTTATTCATTTTGAACATGATTTGAGAAATTTATTGAAAGTCTAAAAAAGTTTAACATTAGGGTTAACCAAATCTTAACGAAGCCGCCGACGACGACGGAATTTTAAATCGCTATGTCTCGCCTTCGCGACATTCGTCGCTGGTGAGACGAAAATAACATACATAATTTATGAGCCGCCATAATGTATTATAAACACAATAAAACACCGTTTTGATACTCACTTTGTAACTCTCTAACTACAAAAGAAAAATACTACAGATTGAATCTTGTTTACGAAATTGTTAACAACATACATTTCCCCTTATAGCTTAAGTTATTTTGCCTTTACTACATTTGACTTTATAATCTGAATTGACATTTTTAATACGGCGGGTATCTTATAAGAAGAAGGAGATACTTACTCTACCGGGGCACCTGATCTCACTAATAGTTTTTCTTTGGTCTGTGAAGTTCATCTTAGTATGTGTATATTTTATTTTCCTCTTCTTTGACGAACTCATATGTTGTCTTTGTTTCATAGTGTTTAAAATGTTGCTCTTGTACATGTACTTATTCGATTTTAGACTGACAGTTTGGTTCTCACTTCCTATACTCATTTAAACACGTAGACAGTATAACAAAATTTACCGCTTATTATGCAAACTTCGTTATTTTTGTATTTTACTACTATCCCAAGAACAAAAGAGTTCTGATAATGATAAATCAACAATTTTATGTCTTTTCAAAGATAAAAAATGATGCGTTTTATTGGAAGTCACAATAATGTGGATAACAGTGATGTAAGAAACTGAATATTAAAATTGCAAACGCCTAATTGGAACAAAATAGTACAACATAAGCATTTCATGTTCTGCGTTGGGACATTAGAAGTGTGACCAGTGACACACGTGGAGCAGATCGTGCCCACCCTTCCGCAGCATCTGGTGAAACCTCCAGTGAGGGTTCACACCACTAGTGCTTTAGTTTTTAACGTTACTGTAATATTTGTTTCACTTTTGTGTCTTTTGTCATGTTGTCTCCATTTGAGTACTACAATCTGAATTGCTGTTTTTTTTATTTTTTATTTAGATTTTGAGTATTTCCCCTTTCTTGTTTGCATTTGTTTTCGTTTGATTATCTATTTTAATATTTGTAATTTATATGTATTTATCGAGTTAAAAAAAACAAACAAACAATTCCTTCATTGCAGATGAAAATGCTTTCGGTAGACAGATGGAAGATAAAACCATGTGCCAGATTTCATTCTTGTGTGATCTTTTATGACAATCTGCAGATCCCGATTTTACGGCAATATTATTATTTTGATATTTTAATTTGCTTTACTTGATATGCATATTTCATCAACAATGAAATTTGTTTTCTGGAATTTACGAACTTGCGTGTGATAAAGCCTCAGGGTTATATTGTTGTTTCAGATAATAAGTTATTTGAAAATGATTTCATTAGGGTCCATGTTTCTCTCTGACGATTCTCTTGGATTAAGTTAACTGATTAGGATTAGGTTCCATCCATACCCCCTATGTTTGTTCATTTAGGTTTCATCTTAGATATGACTATGATTAAGTTTAGTCCTAATCAGGCAAATATTTTAAGGAATATCTTTTAATCTGTTTTCCGTAGGTTCCAATGTTGGACTATGTTACCAGTTGTGGACCATTTTGGATGAAGCAAGGATTTGCCGGCTACCGGTACATGATTCGGAAGGATTATATAAGGACTAGTGTGACTTACTTTGGTTATAATCGGGCACGTAGCTTATGAGATCTTTCCATGTTTCCATGAAGTCCAATGTTAAACTATGTTTCTCACAGGCACTCGTTTTCGATATGAACATGTGGGATACCTTTTTGGAAGGGACCATTTAAGGACCATTTTGACTAAGTTTGGTTAGTATTTTTTTGTATTTGGTTCTTATTGAACTTGAAGTGTCTGGTCAGAACATCTTGGAACCTATTTCTGATTTATTCCAATGTTAAAGTATATTCTCCGCTGGCGTCCATATTAGTTAAGGTGCGGACCCGCCGTAAACCTAATTCTTATAAGGATTAATGTGAATATTTTTTGTACTGATGGTAGTTTCTGCGAAGGTCTTTGGGTGTGTCTACCCATGGTGCCAAATGTTAAACTATGTTCCCAACTGGCGACCATCTTTGATGAGGTACGTACCTGCTGGATACCTTTTTAGAGGTGACAGTCTAAGGACCATTGTGACAAAAGTCAGTTCAAATGAGCTACTTGTTTTAGAAAAGAAAATCTTTTGTTTTCCATATAGGGTATGGTCCCGGCTAGCAACCAGTTTGGATAGAGTACGGACCTAGCGGATTAATTTTATAAAACAATTTATCTCATCAGCACTATCTGAAGACCATTGCAATACGGGACTTTTCATATAGGAACTCTCGTGTAATTAAAGGCGGTGTTATCGTGGTGCACACGACTCAAAAGTCCCGTATTGAGATTTGTTCTAATATGGCTAGTAGTTTTAGATATCTGAAGGTGTCTTCCATAGGTTCAAATGTTTAACAATGTTTGCAGCTGTCTCCCTAGCTATAGCCAGGGGAGGTAAAAAGTGCGGGAACTATAATTTTGACTATTATGACCGCCTGAAACAATTGTTAGAAAATGTAATACCACATCACAGTAATTTGTTCTGATTATTATCAGCAAATAGATAAAATAATATGAACGAATTATTCTCTCGCACACTTGTTCTTGTACTCCTACGATACCGAATTTCTTCAGTGACTCGTAAATATCATAAAATTAATAATTCTAGATCATTCAATATCACTTATTGATACATTCATGTTTTTGTTTTTGCTAAATGGATCCCCTCCAGAATTACAGATAAAGCAAACAACAGAAACTGTTATATCTACATTTTGTTGGACTTGCAGCTCGAATTTAACGAAAAAGATCATCTCAGAACTGAATTTTATGACAAAAGGGACGACTTTAATTTTCAAATTATTAATTTAACAAAGATAATGATATTCCTAATTCTCCTTCTTACGGAGTGTTTGTTATACAGTTCATTCGTTAAACGAGAGCTAGCACCCATTCTTCAGTCTTTTCCATAAAGCATTTCCGCCTTTTTCTAATTAATCAGGGCTTCAAAATATTTAGAGCCTCAAAGGTTCCTAAATAAAGGCCAGTCCTTTTTGGAAATGTCAAAGTTTCGATCCGAAATGTGATTCCAGATTTACTGAATGAACATTTTTTTCATTGCCTGCGACCTTTTGATAGCATGCAATTGGTGTGGAGTTGCTACCGATCATAATGGTAATCGAAAAAGGGGAGGGGTGGGCCACCATAAAACCGGCTTTACCCGCCATTTGTTTTGAAATGCCTTAACAAGGTCAAAATAATTGAGGTTCATTTTTTTCTTCCGTAGTGTGACATTGTTTTACCAGCAGACTAGGGTCCTTGAGCTAGCCGGCAGTTTAGTTGCGAGAGCTCTTTAATCCATCTTTCTAAATTACCTTTTGTCTAATTCTTTCCTTTTCAAATTTGTGGTCTTGGAGTTAGATGTCTATATGAATTGGGTTTTATTTGTATGTTTGATATACTAAAGGGAAATTGAATAAAGAAAGGCGAGGTTTGGATACGCATTAACTGGTTCAACCCTACCGCTATAGCTCTTGCTAATGCCGGTACCCAAGTCCGGCCATCCCGAATTCATATCGTTGTCTGCGTTTTCGTTTGTCATTTTATTGTTTTTTTGTGCAAGTCCCTGGTAGATTGTGGCATTCCATTGTAATTTTCGGCCATTGTTAGTCTTATTTTAATACATAATACTTACATCGCATTCGGCTAGCTACAAAACATATTGTAATGTTTGTTTTGGCAAATAATCATTCTTTATTATGTGATATAATTTTTTAAATAAAATATATAGATATTGATTTGATAATCCACACATATAATTACAGAGTTCGTTTTATGACCTGTCTTGTGAATAACAAAGACCATTTACATTTTCCAATTATGAAATTTAAGACGATGCTATGTTTTCAATATCAGTTTATATCTTTCTTAGGTATAATAAAAAAAATTCCTCCCCAAGAGATTGCAAATATTCAACCCCCTCAGTGGCCGTAAATTTATAATAATGTGGTACTAGTAATTGATGTTTGAATAACCAAAATGTATTTGAATTGAGTACGAGAAAAAAGCACTGGTTCAAACATAAAGTGTTGTATAGAAGGTCAAGTTTTAGAATTCAAGTTGTTGAACATTTGAATAAATACCACATACATGTAACTGCAATGAAATAATCCCTGGTATGCTTCAATATAGATTTAATCAAACTTCTAAATCGTATATTCTACATTAAATCTTTAATGACTTTTGAAGTCCTTTAGATAGCTTATTTAGAATACAGCAATGTACAACTAATAAAAACCCTTAATCACCCATGCATTTCTAGTTGACTTTCATATTAACTTACCAACAGTCAAGAATTTCATCCAAGGATCCGGAAGTAAACACACTTCACAAAGAGTTGGAACACGATTATTATATGTTCCTGTGGAAAACAAAAACCAAAAAAAACATCATCTACCCAAAAGATATTTATGCTATTAATAGTCTTGAATTCTGATTCATAGTATTCATGCAGTAGTTATCAAACATAATACTTTTCGGGCATTAAGAAAACTCCAGGATAAATTGTGCATTTCATTATGAAAAAAGTTGTTGTCGACATACAAATTGTTTCCGTCCTTTTTTATGTCTTAGGACGTTTTGTGGTGTTACATTTTCATTCAATTTTAGCTCACCTAGTTGTAGTCAGGATGAGCCGTTGTCGTCCCTTTGCGTTAGGCCTCCGTCGTCCATCATACACTTTTTATTCGATCTTCTCCTCTGAGCCCTTAATCCAATTGAAACCACGATTGGTAGCAATAGTCCATGGATGGTCCCCTTTAAAGTTTGTTTCCAGCAGGTCCGTACCTTATCCAAGATGGACGCCAGCAAAGAACATTGCTTAACATTCGATTCTATGCGGGCACATCTAAAAATTTTCTCAGAAAATACTGTCCTTTCGCTTTCTAGAAAATTTTGTATGAAATCCTGTTATTGTCAACAAATATGTATTCATACCTGTCGCAGACTTGTTTTTGTAGAGGTTTTGTCTCGTGTGCATTTACTACATATCCTTTCATTTATCATAGTAGATTTATAACTGGAATAAAATTCATTCACTAAAAATTTAACATTGAAGAGGTGCTGTTTTGCAATTGTTTGAAATTATATCAACATAGAAACGATACCAAGTAAATCTTTTCTTTATTTTGCGATTTGAAGTTTTTTATAGTTCTTTTATGTTTGTTTCTTTTCATGTGTCTAACGCCATTTTCAGTAATATTTCAGTTATATCACGGTGGCAAGTTTTAGTGTTGAAGGAAGCCAAAGAGAAGCACCGTCCTTTGGTAGGTAACTGATTTAATACCACCAAATTTATAGGGCAAAACAACTTATCATTTGATAAATGATGAAGATATCATTTCCCCCTGTCCAGGTTATCGCAGGCACGGATCAAGACAATTTGAAAAGGGGGGTTCCGATTAAAAAATGAAATAAAATTTAGGCGAGCAGAGCGAGGCGCCAAAATTTTTTGGGTTTTTCTTAGTAAAACATCAGGATACTCATTTAAAAATACATGATTGTCCAAGAAAAAGGGGGGTTCAAATCCCCGGACCCCCTCCCCCTTGGATCCGCCAATGTATCGTTTTTTAACAACATTTTTTTTACAACAAATGAACTGAAGACCAGAAAGTTTTAAAGAACATTTTATACGTTGTCCTAGTTTGAATTCAATTAAACTATGTGGTGTGTAGAAAAAGTATTAGACTGGTCAGAAATTTGATAGGTGTTTTCACATTACTAAAATAAGTTGGATTATAATATAGAGCCATGGTATACTCTCTAAAATACCCTCAAATAAATGATCAGTTTTAGACTTTTATTTATTCATATGTGGTTAAGGGAATCTCAGTGACATTTTCCAGTATGCGAAATCTAACACTAAAAAAATATAAATTGTATATATGTGTTGTTTTCTACCTAACTTCGATGGGTTTTTATCTTCTTTTTTTTTTGGTTTAGTATATACTTTGACTGTGTGATTGTTGATCAATTATTTCGTATGTTCTTTACTGTTCAAAGAATGAATCTTCTGAATGTGATAATTCCGAAATGTTGAATTTGTGTTTTTTTTATAGATAACAAAATACTTAAGTTACTGTTAATTTATTTTCTGCATATGCACATTTCGACAACTTATGTCTCATCAGTACAGATCTAACCAAAACATTTGTAAGTCCATTAACCGAAAAACTCGTTAAAGTTGACAGAGAACAAATAGCCAAAAGGATCTAAATAGAAAAGCCAAAATTCAGCTAAGGACAGAGCTATGCATGAGAGAGATACTGCTTAGTTTTCAACAATTTTTTTTTAAAAGTTAAATACTGCAAGTGTCAATAAAGTCGGTTTTCGGTTCAGCACCGAAGCACTGACCACTCAGTCTAAAATCCAGTGGTATTTAAACAATAGAAAATGAACTCTCGTTAAGAAAAGATAAAAATGTCGATTGCAACGCGTAACTCGTTGTCATGGTCTGATTAAAAATACTTATAACATGAAAATTTATACTCTGTTATGTTCATGTGACGTATCTCGATATTGACGAATGATATTTAAAAAAATATTTGATATTTCTCGCATATTTTTTAATGAAAAATGAGATTTCCCGGAATAAACATGGTTCCAAAGAGTTTTGGATCTAGGTATTTATTTATAACGAAAATTTTCAGGAAAAGATATACTTTGCAACTATATATTTATCTATTCATTTGCAAATTTTGGACTGGGTACACGCAGTGGTTTTGACGAAATAAAGTATACAAAACGACCGTTTCTTCCTCGCAACCATCAAAGTACTAATATCGATTTTTACTCACTAAGCACGTGGGGTCTTTGAATGGGTTTTAACTGAAGGCACGCCATTTTCCTTGATTGAACCAATGAAATTGCCCTTTGAGATCATGGGTATAAGGGCTATTCCATTAAAATGGATGTGGGTAGGTAGGAAGGGACTTTCAAAGTACCCCCACAACCAGCAAACTTTTAGATAATTTTACATAAAACTAATGGATGGGAACATGCTAAGAATGACCTACGACCCATGTCCAATCATTAAACTTCCCTTCCTACCCCCCCCCCCCCCCCCCCCCACATCCATTTAAATGGAATAGCCCTTAAATGAAAATGGTGCTATTTCGAAACGATATGATTTTGCCTAGTAACATAGAATTTGATTTGGATCTCATCGTTTCTTATGCAAGAATCGTTACTAAATTGACCTATAAATAAAGTACTCTAGTATGTTAAAAATCTGTCTGTACTTATAATCTTGTCTTGTCAGGGTACATGCATTTTAACGCCCTATAGCAATTGATTTTGACCAGTGTGTCCATTGAATATTTTCATCGCGACAGTAAATTATGTAAGGAATTTGCATATTACCTCTTCTTGGGGGCAAGTTTAATCACTTTTTAACTACAAAGTCTGGGAATTGAATGACGGTTTCATTAAATATTGTATTTGTTTATTTCTTTTGAAATCTTGACATTTTGTTGATTGCTTATTTTCGTCGCCATGCTGTTAATTTGTTCCGAAAAGAGACACAGAAGAGTTTTCTAGAAGGGAGATAATTTTATACCACTAGATTTCCCACTGTATTGATTTGGTGAATACCCTAGGGGACTAACAGTCCACCAGCAGAGGCATCATTGAGTATAAAATGATGATATATGTTATTCGCGAATCTTACAGGGCACACGGGTTCATTTTAATATCCCCTGAGCCGTAAGGCAAAGTGCAAATCTTCTCAAAATCTTTCTAATCAGCATAAAATTTAAGAATATTGATATTTTTTACATTAATTAATACTCACTATATCGTTTACTATAGAACAATGACAGTTCACCCGTTGATGTGAGTGGAATCCTCTTTGTACATCTATATTCGTTTCCGTTGCGCCTTATATATAAACAAAAAAATCGTGAAAATTAAATTGCAGTTTATCACATACTTACATTCTCTCGTCAACCAAAAGCCTTTCTTTCACCCCTCTATTTTTCACAGAGCACACTTTTTCTACTTTTTCCATGTACTAAGTAAGGGATTATCTTATTGTTTAAAAATTGTTGTTATACAATACATTCATTCATTAGGACCAAAGAGTCAGCCAGATAACCCTTATATTGCCTGCAGCTTTATACAATTTGTAATTTAAAAAAATCATACATTTTCACAATTACGAAAAGCCCATATAGTGAAAAACATTGAAATTTGTAAAATGTACATTAAATAAATGTTTTGTCTAACAACTATATTTAAAAAATAGAATAATCTCTCACTCTCACTTATCTGCACTGAAGAGACATAAGTTGTCGAAATGAGCATATGCAGAAAATAAATTAACAGTAACTTCGGTATTTAGTTATTTGGTACATGTAAAAAGTAGAAAAAAAAATGCTCTATGAAAAAAGGGGGGTGAAAGGAAGACTTTTGGTGGATTATTAAAATTGAAAAAAAAAAATTGGTGAACTTGTGCTTGAGAGAATTTCTCATATGGATGCACAATCACACTTTCAAATTTTAGCATTCTATTTTTTTAATCTCAAAATGTGATCTGACCACCTGTTTACATTACCCACATCTCACTAATTTATAATGCCAAGTTTTCTCACAATCGACTTGATGAGTGCCCTGTGTTTGTCTATATGTTGTGATTGTCCATCAGCTAGGGACAATGGTGCTTTTGTCGGGCAACGGATGACAGTGACTGTAAGAACACTTTGCCAGTTTCCTTAATGTTTGTTGACAATTCCGCATCCATAAACATGGATGTAGCGTTGCTCGACATCTTGCAATGAATTCCGCTCAAACCGGTGCTAGGGGCCGTCTTGAACTTACTTTGAGGTATGGGCAAAGTTCATTGTTGAAGGCCTTATGGTGACTTCGAGATGAAGAACAAAAATAAAAGTGTTGTTCCATTGCTTTTTACCGTGTATTTATAGAGACTTTGTCTCATGTGCATTTACTCCATATCCCTTCATTGCTTATACATACAAATAAAGTGATTTCAAAACACCAACAGTTGCTAATCTAATTCCATCACGATGAGATAATAATATTTCAATGGATGGGTTAAGCTAATATAGCGTCCTTATAGTTAAACAGAAACAAGAATGATTACAAACTAAGTATATTTTATTTCATTGTTTGTCAAAAAAAACTGATTATTAATGCCAAAGGGCTTTTTTTCTCATATGTGTAGTACCTTAACACAGAACCAATGATAGAAATTGTAAGGCCACTGATTAAAACACTCAAAATGTAAATATGTGATAAATGCGTTAGAGAATGATAAGCCATTCTCTATGAAATAAGTGTCGGAGCTAAAGCTCCTCGCACTATATTTCATAGAGCATGGTCTTTCATTTTCTAACCCTTACTTGATGAAATTAGGTTTACAGGAAAGAATTGTATGTCAATTAATCTATTACATACATAAAGGGCATATTAGAAATTCAACGATTGGTTATGACGTTCTGTTGAAAACCGTTTTGAATGTTCTTTTTGTTCCTTCATAAAAGAAATATAAAAGAGTTTTGAATGAAAAAAATAATGTATTCTCATAATATTTTTAATACTTTGTTAAAAATTAAAAATGAATTTTGATAGAAAAGATAGTCTTTTGACTTCTTTTTTGTATCAAATAATCAATATATGATACGAACACTGCTGGAAAATTATTTTCTCAATTTTAAAGCTGAAATATAGTAATCAGACAAAATTGTGATGTATAAGTTTTATTTCCTGCAGACGCAGTCAAAATATAAATATAGTTCATATATCTTTTATCTCATCTACCCACATGCATAACAAATTAAAGTGACCATCAACATCATAACTACACTTTTACCTTAAATTTCCAAACTTTATGACAAACGTGATGATTTTGACTTTCCAATTATGAATTTCCATTTTTGAGTAGTAATATACCTACATCTCCAGCATATTGTGTCTACATGTACATTTCACAACTCATTCTTCCACGAGTGTACGTCGATTTCGTCAATAAAATGAATTTTGTTTTTAGCCAGGGTATTAATATTGTCTTATTAACATTAACTGCATGAAAACCAGAATTGAAAGTATCTTTTAAGATTGTTTCGTCGTAAAAGATTGTTTCGTCGTAAAAGCTATGATCAAACTCCAAGAAAACTTCACTTATATCCCTTCACAAAAAATCTTCTAATAACATAATGCTCGGGTGTTAAAAACACTATTTGGAGACTCCGTACAAATAAAGGGCACTATGCTCCATCTTTGTCAAGTTGCACCACTCAACTTTAAAGCTGCTTAGTACATATACTATAGTGATCGCTATCAGAGATGGCTTGAAAAGTAATTGTGATTAAGTCCACTCCATGAGCAACCATGGATTGAGGCGTTGAGTTCTAAACCTATCCCCAAACAGTCTCATTTCATGCAAATGCATTCAAAGATTTGATTATTCTACTCGTTTGATTATTCTACTCTTGACAGACAATCAACTACAAACAGTAATTCCTGATCTTATTCACCAAAATCACAAAAACGCAGATATACATGTTTTAGGAAAAGACGAAACAGAATTTGTTAAGAATCCAACTAAGTCAAACAAGAAGGATGCTGAGAAAGACATTAAGAAGTAGCTTTTTGAAAACAGCATTTTTGTCGATTTAAGGATTCAGTAAACCACTTTTCGTTTTTTTTGTTCATATGATTAGCAATAAGAGTAATACTAAGCGAGAGTAGTTGATGCAAAAACTGGAAAAGTGTTCTTAGAATTGCTTTCACCCGTTGTCCGACAAAAAGACTAACGGAAGACAATAACAACACTAAACCAACCACAGGGCACTCATCAAGTCAAGAGTAACAAAACTTGGCATTATTAAAGCATGAGATGTGGCCTCAGTAAGCAGGTGGTCGCAAAAGAATGATATGGGAAATTCTCTCAAGAACAAGTTCACCACAAATTCAAGTCTAAAAAAAGCAATTAAGGGATATGGAGTAAGTGTCTATGAGACAAAGTCTCTACAAATGCATGGTAAAACAAATCAATGTAACAATGCCTTTATTGTTGTTCTTTATCTTGAAGTCACAATGAGGCCTTCAAAAATGAGCTTTTCCTTTTCCTCATTGTAAGTTCAAGACGTCCCTAAGCACCAGTTTGAGTGGAATTTATTGCTAGATAAATAACAAAGTACCAAAGTTACTATTGATTTATTTTCTGCATATGCGCAATTCAACAACTTATGTCTCATCAGAGCAGATCAAACCAAAACATTTGGAAGTTCATTAACCGAAAACGCGTAAAAGCTAATAGAGAACAAATAAACAAAAGGATCTGTGAATAGAATAGCCAAAATTCAGGTTTTGAAAGAGCTATGCATGAGGGAGATACTCCTTAATTTTAAACAAAATTTTGTAAAATTAAGATATTGCAAATTTCAATAAAATCGGTTTTCGGGTCAGTACCGAAGTACTGACTGGGTTGGTGAATACACTCTGTGACAAACAGTCCACCAGCAGAGGCATGGGCCCAGTGGTAATAAATAACAAAATATCAAAGTTACTATTAATATGTTTTCTGTATATGCGCATTTCGACAACTTATGTCTCATCAGTACAGATCAAACCGAAGCATTTGGAAGTCCATTAAATGTCCATTAGATGTCAAGCAATGACACATCAATTTTCCTTTACCCATGGATGTAGGATCGTCAACAAACATTAAATTAACTTTAAATTTGTCAATAAAATTGTTACAATCGGTGTCACCCTTGTCCGACAAAATGACCAATGGTAAAAAATCACAACATATAAAAAAGCAACAATAAAGTCAAAAGTAACAAAAAACATAAGATATGGGAAAATAAACAGGTAATCAGAATAACAACTTGAAAATACAAAAATAAAAGCCAAAATTTGAAAGTATGATAGTGCCACCTTATGGAAAATTCTCTCAAGAACGAGTGACACCATACTTGATAATAATTGAAATTTAAAAAGCGCATTCATCTCTCGCTTAGTATTTATTGTTTGTTGTTCCATTTGCTTAATCTTACCATGTATTTATACGGATTTTTTACTTCATATCTTTTTTTTTGTTCACGGTGGAGTTTGTCTCTCGGGCAGTGTAAAGTCTGTAAAAAGACTCCCGTGCTTGAGGTGAATGCTCTTTTTATTTTGTCAGTTATGGTGTACTTGTTCATGCGAGAATTTCTCATATGATTGCTCTATCAAAATTCAACATTCGGCTTTCTCGTTTTGAAAAAAAAAACTATTTTCTGGCCTTCTGTATAAACTATTTTCCGGCCTTCTGTATATATATTGCCAACCTCTCCCGATTTTACTAGCCAAGTTTTCTTGCACTCAACTCGATGAGTACCCTGTGATCGTTAATATGTTGTATTGTCTAATGGTCCCTTTATCGGGCAACGGATGACAGTGTTTGTAAGAATACTTTGCCTTAAATGTTGTACTTGTTGACGGCCTCACATCCATGGCAAAATGTATACCTGGTTGTAGCGTTGTTCAACATTCAACAAGTGAATTCCGCTCAAACCGGTACTATTGGGTCGGAGTGTCTGGTCTATGTTGAAGGCCCCATGGTGACTTCAAGATGAAGAACAACAATTAAAGCGTTGTTCCATTTGCTTAATCTATGGATTTTGTCCCATACATTTACTTCATATCCCGTTTATTTGTTGATACAAGGGCTACATGTAACACAGAAAACAAAACATTAAGCCCAATCCTTTTTTCAGCTTCTGCTATATAGACGATGCAATTTCTCTAAATAATCCTAAATGTAAAGAACACTAACATGAGGTAGAAATTAAAGAGACTGCTGATACCTCCGTTTTGCTTCGTACTTTTATGTTTAATTGTACATTTACTAAGGTGGAATTTTGAAATATAGGCTATTTGAGACACGTGATGCTTTTTCCCTTTCTTCATATGAATATAACCATCTCTAAATCGTACAATGTGTGCATTTAGTGACTGTCGAATAGGTACATGTAGTGTATACAGTATTTTTTTGAAAGAGCAAACAAAAAAATACCATCGAAGAAAAAAAAAACAAAAAGGAAATAAAACAAAAGAAAAACAAAACAAGAATCNTTGTGTTTTGAAAAAGGCCCGGATAGGGGCTGAAATATTAACTGTATTATTTGTGTACTGTTCACTTTTGTCTTTTGTTTGATTATATATATATATATATATATATATATATAAAACAATAAGAAATTCAGGAAAAAAGTCCTAACAACTTCTTAATCAAGGATATGTCAAGCCTTTGTTATTCTTGTCCCTTGATATATTCTGTGGCTGTCGACATCATCACTCCGTTCATTTAAAGGTGTAACATGTGTAAAAAAAAAAGGAATAACAGGAAACATACACAATGGCTGATAATAACAATTACATCGGTTTCACAAATAAATGTTGGCATTTTGAGCTAGATTTTAAATTCCATAAAGCGATAGGTGTTGTATACGAAACAGGATATGCCTTACCCCTTAGAGTACTTGATGTCACTCTAGTTGTTTGGAAATAAATGTTTGTTATTTTCGTACTTTTTTCGATATCTCCTGTCTTTATTTTTATATTATCGCGTTTTTGCCATGACTTTGATTTGGCTTTTTACATCTTCTTTTTTTTTCACTATATTCTACCGATATTTTATTTATAACATTAAATGGTAAAGTACCCTTACATTGTCATAACAAAATCCCCGTTTCTGTCAATGCAATGAATGTCGACATCAGGCCTTCCGTTACTACCAACTTGTACTATAACAGATGGTCTTTGGCAAGAAAAATATGACTGCGCACCAAAGAATGGTCCACTGACTAGTGTATAGTTTCCAAATTCTTGGGAATTGCATGGCCAAAAACAGATAGATTCAACTGCAAAATAATATGAAAAAATATTCAACAGAAATACCTGTTTATATTGTTAAATATAATTGTGGACAACAGAAAATCAGTTATTTTTTTACAAAGTCGAAACATTTTCTTGTTTGATTTTTTCAGTACCCTCAATCTGTAATTTTCAACATAAACAAAACCAATTACATGTCTGGACCTGCGTCACCGTCACTCATGTTCAACTGAAAAAGTGTGTTTTTTTTTCAACATAACAGAATTTGTATAGAATTGGCAAACCTGTATAGGTTTTCCAATTCAAACAAGTATTCATATACCTTATTTCCAAAACATTCTTCAAATGCAAGTTATAATTGAGATTATATTAAGTTCAACCTTATTACTGTAATAGACAGAATAGAAGATTAATAGACAAAAAAGAAGAAAAAAAATAACAAAACTAAAAGTACAAAGTTGAAAAAATCATAAAATGAAATTAGTCTTTATCACTTCAGCAAAGGTGAAAACCATACCTGAGTTTCAAATAAACACATGCAAAAATTAAAGAATAGCCGCCCATGATCAGTGCGTTCAAAACTCTGCAACGTCTCTTGACAAAAACTGAGTAACATGATGAATATGATGACATAAAGAACCAAGTTCAAAAATGGATAAATTTGACATTTTTTAATAAAAACTGGCCTAAAAGGGAGGTTCACATCATCAATGTGTTCAAACAAAAATGCAAACTTTCAAAGGTTATTTAGTCAGAGATGTGAATGTTTCAGATTACACAAACCATGCGCTGTAATGTTAAAATATGCTGAAAAATTGGCTAAGTTCAACAATGCATAAATTAAACATTTTTTTATTAAATCTCACCGAAAGGGGAGGTGCATATCTTCAATGTGTCCAGCACAACTGTGCAAGGTTTCAAAAGCATCAGGTATAAGGGGTCAAAGTTTCAGATCCCGCAATGTTAAAATTTGATGAAAAAATTGATTAAGTTCAACAATGTATAAATTCGACAATTTTATTCAAATCTCACCAAAAAAAAACAACAAAAAAAAACGGTGCACATCTTCAATGTGTCCAGAACAACTGTGCAAAGTTTCAAAAGCATCAGGTATAAGGTGTCAGAGTTTCAGATTACACAAACTCAGTGCAGTAATGTTAAAATTTGATGAAAAAATGACTAAGTTCAATAATGGATAAATTCGACAATTTTTTTTTTCAAATCTCACCAAAAGGGGAGGTGCAACGTGTCAAAAGCATCAGGTATAAGGTGTCAGAGTTTCAGATTACACAAACTCAGTACCGTAATGTTAAAATTTGATGAAAAAAATGACTAAGTTCAACAATGTATACATTCGACAATTTTTATTCAAATCTCACCAAAAGAAGAGGTGTACGTCTTTAATGTGTCCAGAACAACTGTGCAAAGTTTCAGAAGTGTCAGGTTAAAAGTGTCTGAGTTTTAGATTACACAAACTTGGTACCCCGAAAGCGTGACGGACAGACGGACGGAGTCGAGCGGCTCCTAGACCTGCGGTCACCGTCCAGTAAAAACAAGTAAATCTTTCTGCATCCTGTTTCGTTTTTTTTT
>MJUU01072415.1:63936-82242 GCA_002080025.1 Modiolus philippinarum
GACGGACGGAGTCGAGCGGCTCCTAGACCTGCGGTCACCGTTGCTGACGCAGGTAAAAAGTCCAGTAAAAACAAGTAAATCTTTCTGCATCCTGTTTCGTTTTTTTTTGTGTGTGTGTGTTTTTGTTTTTGTATTTTGTTTGTTTGTTTGTTTTTGTTTTTTTGTAAGATGCTACATATACTGATACATTTCCCCATAGCCAAAGGTGATAACCTTTATCAGTCGTCTGGGTAATCAATCTCCAATTTTATTTTTATATATGTTTTATCATATATTCATCTAATGGATATGAAGGAAAACCCAGAATCGTTTCCCACCAAAATTTATAATATATTTCATAAAATTAAACAGTCAATATAACAGTTAACACCTACAATGGCTGAAAACAACAATCCACAGGGGAACCGCACAAAAAAAAACACATAACTGACTACAGACAAACGTAAATAACGATAGGAACTCTGGACAGCTGGACTTTTTACTTGCTCTAGCAAAGGGAAGCGGTAGGGCCAAACCGGTTTATGGGTACCCAAACCTCCCCTTTCTTTATTTCGTTATAAAAATCTTTTGAAAACAAAAGGCATAAGTTTTCAGTCTGATACTCATACTCGAAATGAGGTCGATAGTTATTAATTTTACATTGCATATCAGTAGAAATGTGATAAGCTTCTTAGTGTATATGTGCCTCATTTAATTTAATGCTACAAGAAAAGATCATTATTAAATGTTGAATAAGTATAAGAGTTGTTTTGACAAGTGATAATGATTCTCGTCTAGTCGCACAACCGAGTAAATTGGTTGATTGGTCAACACTGTATTATGAAGTCCACTCATAGGTAATTTATCATTTTTTTCAAATGCATAAATAAACGCAGAATGGACTACATGATATTCTGGTCGTTCGTCTTAATTGTAATCAAGTAAATATCACCATGTTTAATCTATACACGTGTTTGTCACAAGTAGCTGTAGTAAAAAATATTTTGCTGCTGAAAATTTAACTATGATACAAACTTACCTAACTGATACTGCCGATGTCTACTGAAATACATGATGATTCTTTACCAAACCCTTCAGGGAGTTTCGAGTTTGATTTTTCCTCCGTAGATTTTTCCTCCGTAGTGCGACAGTGTTTTTCCAGCAGACTAGGCTCCTTGAGCATAGCCGACAGTTTTGCGGCGACCACTCCTTGACTCTTCTTTCAAAATTACTTCCCCTTTTCAAGATTGTGGTCATGGAGTTGGTAGTCTACCTGTATTGGGTTTTATCTATCTGTTTATAATACCAGAAGGAAACTGGAGAGCGGAGGGGGAAGTTTGGGTAGGCATTGATAGGTTAATACTGACGCTAGCTTTTGCTAGAGCTGGTACCAATCCGGCTTTCCCTAGTTCCTATTGTTCTTTACATTTGTCTTTTGTCTTTTTATAAATGTTTTCTTGTGTAGTTTTCCAGGTGTATTGTCACATGTAATTGTGATTTTAGGCCATTGTGTGTGTTTCAAAAAATACCGAAGCTGGATAAAAAACAGTAAATTTGTTATGCTGTACACGTGTTTCAAGGAGTAACCAATATCAAATAATATGGAAAGCCAAAATCCAAAAGTTGTAATAAAAGAAATACTCATTACAAAATAAGTCGAAATAGCAAGCCAAATCCAGTACCGAGGACATCTACCGAGTGCCATACACGGAATGAAGCCTCGGTATTTTTAAAGGGTTAGAATTTTAATAAAAACAGTACATTTCTATAACACTCAAGTCAAACAAGTCTGACTATCGGGCTGGTGAATACACTCGGGGACCTCTGGTCCACCAGCAGTGGCATCGGCCCAATGGTTCAAAATACAAAAAATACCGAGGTTGCATTTGTTATGCTGTACACGTGTTTCAAGGAGTAACCTCTCATCAGCAGCATTTAAAATCAAATAATATGGAAAGCCATAATAAACAACCATAAAAAACCACGGTACTTCATTTTATTTTTAAACGGTAAGTCATATATTATGCTACTTTTCCCTACTAAGGTTCCTTATTTCACTTTTCCGCATAATTAAAAGCTGTCCGTTTGGAAGATATGAAATATCAATGTTTTAATCCAGATAATTTGATAATAATTTTCCAAGTGATATATAAATCCTTCCTTATTGATGCTTTTATTATCAGATGTATAGTCCATTTGGTGGCTATAAAAATAGGGGAAAAATTAATTAAAAATCAAAGATAAACTATAGACATATTTAGTGAAATATTTCTTAATAAAATAGTTAATACATAATTGAAAAACATATTTATGGTATTTTTCACTCAAAAATAAAGATTTTGTCCATTACTTGCAATAGTATTTCTTCAACACCACAAGTATGGGAGTGTGTCATAGAACTAAACAGCCTGACCTACCCCTAACTGGCTATTGTTATACAAGTTCTGTCACATGGCACTTATATACATATGTGAAGAATTTAAATATAGACCTAGCATTTGCATGTAAAGATAAACACCAACAACCTTTGATTGTTGTTTTCATAACAAACAAAGCCATTGGCCACTTGGAATCTGAATATGGCAATATTACTTTGAGAAGAAATTTGGAGTACATATTACAATTAAATTTAATAACAATTATACAATATATACAAAATATATTTTTCTTGAAAATATATTAACAGGTATTTTATAAGATTTTTCTTTTAACATTTATCTTAATGTTTTTATTTATTTTCATAATCAAGAATAAACAAATTGTCATGATTCTGTTGCTCCATATGATTTTCATTCTGTCCTATGACTAAGGAACATGTTTTTAAAAGTTTACTTGTACCTTTAGTGTACAATACATTGTGACATTCTGGTGTTTCTTTTTATCATGGTATTGATTTTTACCTGGAAATGAAAAGTACAGAAGATATACACATGACTTCCAAATTTGGTAAATAAAGTGTTACCACATGCAACTAGAGGTCAGCTGACATTTTGTTTATAAACACAAAGCACATGTTGGCTGTTGAAATAGATTTTGTTACTCCCAATATAATAACACAGAAAATAGACATCGTGAAATGGACAACTTTTTTGTTTGCAGAGAAATCTATACGTAAAATTCACTCCTATTATGTTTGAAGTAGCCCTTTAAATTGATCTAATTAAAAATAAAGTACATTAATGACCAGATTTTTAATTAATTTTTTCCCCTATTTTTTATAGTCACCAAATGGACTATAACAGATATAAAGGGAATATTTTTCTTTTTATTTGAAAGTGGGCCAGAACCGAGGTGTCAGTCTAAAAAAGAGTAATTATCAAAAGGCAAAATCGGAAACACAAAGAAACAAAGAAATCACACAAGTACGACACAGAAAATAAAAGTGGGGATACACATACAGATGAGCAATACGGGTCTAGTTTGTGATGGATGAGATCAGGTGCGTAGGTAGAGGAAGCATCTTCTGTTTCTTGTCAGACACCTGCCTTGTTGAACACGTCAAAACCAATAGTAAAGTCAAACCCAATAAAAAACATTCTTCAGCTGTTAAAGGCCGGGATAGGACTCAAATTAGGGGTTACATACTCATGTTAAATTAGCCTATCTTTATTACAAACCGAACTCTTATTAGGGAAGTCACCGTATCGACCACAGGTCTGAGAGTTACGAATAAAACCATGCTCGTCATTAAAAATAATTGTGTTACTCAAACAAATAGAACAGTAATTTTTATTTTAAAATATTTTCTCAAAGTCCAGTCCGTATAATTTACTGTCTATTCGAACGATTGCAAGTTTATGGTACCATCAACACCAGTTACCATACAATGGCCCATATGTGAAAAACATTTTATAATCTGTTCTAAAACTAAATCTAACTAAACTGTACGGCAATGATGTTAGAGAGGGTTTTTTTTACAAAAATTGTTCATTTTAATTAGATCTGAAAAAAACATGGTTGTCAGTCTGAGATTATAGCTCAATAACAGAGGCCCAAGTCTCTTAGTCTCTAGCCTAAACTTACACAGAAAAAAAAAACAAATATGAGACCATTATATTTACTGTCTATATCAACACACTTACCACCACTGAAAGAAAATAAAATTGTAAACAAAACAAGTCCAAACATATTCCTGGATATTTTACTCACTAATGAAAAAGGTTCCTTACATACAACTGTATTTAAAAAATCCAATGCATCTGTTCTCATTGGTTGCTTACACAGTTTGATGACATTGTTATTACATATAATACATCTGTATGGAAGTAATGAGGTATATGTATGCACCAGCTTGCAATAGCCCTTTAGCGAGTCTTGTTTCATTCTTCTTCCGTCAACCGGCAATTTGAAAATGTTTTCAAATATTATATAATACTAAATTTCATACATCATTTTGTTCACGTTTATATAAAAATAACATTGCTATATATATATATTACCATGTAAATTCACAATTGTCACGTTAAATGTTCATTAGTGTGAAATATTTCATGTAAGTTTAACGTTGAATCGATTTCCAGACATGTACACAGGTTCAGTGCAGCTTGTTTAAAAGATATTTACAACATGATTCCACCTACCTTAGCTTTGTATTACATTAATTTTGTATATGGATTGTAAATAACACAGTGATAGTCCGAAGGGCCGATAGTCCGAGGTCCGATAGTTGGTTTTATGTGCGAATAGACTATATCTGAGTTCTTGTGCTAAGATTCACCACTTGTTGTTTGTCCAACAAAGGATGTTCCTTAAAATTATCGTCCTATTTCTATTTTATATACCATTTCTAAAATTTTGGAAAGACACATTTGTTCCCAGCTATATGAGTACTTAAGGTAGATGGGTACTCCAGATTTTTTTCCATAGATTTTTTTTATTTCTACAGGAACGTTTCCTTATTATATAAACATTGAAATAAAAAAATTAAAAAAAGGGGGGGGGGGTCATCGTGCTTGTTTTTAAAATAATTGATATCAAAATAATCAAATATTTCTAATGAATATATAGGGAAAACAGGTATTTTGTTGATTTCTTCGAAACTATTCCATAGATTTCTTTCTACTTTTCCCATGTATTAGACCTTTGAACGTACTTTCAAAAAAGATAAAGAAAAATGGGGGTCACAGACTTTGTTTTCCTTATAATTTGTAAAATGTGAATTTTCATAGTGATATCTATGTAAAATATTTTTATTAGATTATCTCCCTTTTTCAAAAATCCTCTTCCAATTTATTTAATTGTCAAGTTGCCATACCTGGTCTAATTAGATAAAGACATGTGAAATCAAGTCCATGTAGGTCCTTTGCATTTTGTATTATGGATATAATATTGATTGATTCATTACAAATAAAAATATTTGCACATTTAAAAAGCAGATAATAACAAAACAGCATAAATAACAAATTCAAAATGGCGGAAGACTACCGAGCTACCTTAAATAGTAACAAATTACTGCAATCAGGTTTCCATCGTGGTTATTCTTGCCTGACTGCACTAACAAAAATGGTTGAAACATCTTGATGATGGTGAAATAGTTGGTAATGTGTTGATAGATTTCAGTAAAGCTTTCGATCTTGTTAATTATGTCATATTGTTAGAATACTTCAACTTTATAACGTTGGGGAAATAGCATTAGAGTGATTTAAGTCATAGACAACAAGAAGTTCATTTTGGTAATATCAAATCTAAAAGAAATGAAATAAGACATGGTGTTCATCAGGGATCAGTTCATATTAATGACTTGCCTTTTTATGTTGAAAAATCTGATTTGGATTTTTATGCAGATGATTCTACTTTACACCGTCACAAAAAAACATTGAGTGTATAAATGATACTCTACAAAATGATATTATGAATATTGAAAAATGGTGCCAAATAATAGCATGAAAATCAATGCGCAAAAAAACTAAATGAATGATTCTAGGCTCAAAACAAAAACTGGCCAGGCTACCAGGGTTAAATATTCAATTCACGAGAATATTCTTGAAAATGTTGATTCATTGAATTGGGAAGAACAAGTCATGGCCAACAGCTGTTCACCCGTCAGATAAAGATGTCGCTTGATAAGATTTTATATGGAAATAAAAAAAAGTTCAGTTTATTACCTTTCCAATGATATAATTTTAATAATTATCAGAAAATGAGAAATTGCTTCCAATTTGATTTGAAGACGTGTACCCAATCTAAGGTAGTAATCAATAGGGAAAAAATGAAAAACGCACGAACTCCCATCTTTGCAAGCCTATTAAAAATTCATTTTTTTTTTTAAAAATCATAAGAGTTATATTCGTCATTCCGACTTTCCGTAGAATAAGAATATATAAAAAATTATTTTTTGGATGGTTGGAAATTGCTTCCATTTTCATTTGAAATTGGAGAAAATCGCTTTCAAATATTGAAATTTTGTGTTTGTGGCGGTTTTGCAGATCTGTCACAAAGGAGTTAGTGCCTACTTAATGAACTGAGTCGGCGGCTTTCATATATAAAGAATATCAGTGGGGTGGACAGAGTTAATTTTTTGGGAGTTCCTATCTAATACATTCATGGTCAGACTAGAGACAAATAAAAACAATATATTTTTTAGCCGAGTTGCAACGAAGTTGAACTCGGCTATTGGTTTGGTGTTGCGGGCGGGCGTGCGTGCGTGTGGGCGGGTGGGCGTCTAACATTGGTTTCCGGATGATAACTCAAAAAGTTTACATCCAATTGAAATGAAACTTAAATATATTGTTGGGTACCAGGAGGGGAGGAACCCTATTGATTTTGAAGAAAGTAGGTCAAAGGTCAAGGTCACGGTGACCGAAAATAGACTGAAAATTTGAGAAAAATTTGGTTTCCGGATGATAACTCAAAAAGTTTACATTCAGTTGAAATGAAACTTGGATATGTTGTTGGGTACCAAGAGGGGAGGAACCCTATTGATTGTGGAGAAAGAAGGTCAAAGGTCAAGGTCACGGTGATAGAAAATAGACTGAAAATTTGAGAAAAATTTGGTTTCCGGATGAAAACTCAAAAAGTTTTTATCCAATTGAAATGAAACATGGATATGTTGTTGGGTACCAGGAGGGGAGGAANACTTCCGCTTCCGGTCACGTGACTTCCGTCATGTCACTTCCGGTCTACGTCACTTCCTGTGACGTCAGTTCCGGCTCCACCAGGCTCCACCTCGCTCCACCTCCACAAATACGACTTTGTTCGTACCCATATACTACTGAGGAACCCTATTGATTTTGGAGGAAGTAGGTCAAAGGTCAAGGTCAGTGAAGATCACAGTGACTGAAAACAGATTTATATATTGAAATGTCGAGACATGAAACTATAGCTAGAAAATAGACCTTCTCGAATTCTTAGAATTTTGGATATTAGGTAGGAAAGAAAATAAATAGACAATTTTAGAAATATTTGGGTCTTCACATTAACTTGGTCACATAATATTTGAAGTTGCAACTCGGCTTGTGCACCCTGGTGCCATTTAGATTTTTGGTTTTATTTGTCTCTGGTCATAGTTATACTTTATATACGTCTCCGATATTAAAGTATAGACTCCATGATAAATGATCATTATCATTATGTTTTAAGTGTTTTGAATGTGGTTGTCAAACAATTTTTATTTTAATAAATATATAAATAAGTTTGTTGAAATAAAAATAAAGAAAGTTAATCTAAATATATGCATTATTGAACAAATTTCATCCAAACTCCGGATTATATCCTTACAGAAAAAATAGTAAAACACATGCATCGATACGAAACATTTATGAGTGAGAATTATTGTGAAAGCTTAGTGTGTTAAGCCAAAAAATAATGTTTTCTTATCAAGCAAAAAAAATTTCTATGAGAAAATCATGATATATTAAATTTATGTCAGAAGACTAAATGTAATGCTAATCTTCCCGCCGTGTTGTGGCTATAGATTTTATTTGTTAAACGTGTTAGTTTGATCAAGATATAAATAATCGATAGGGCAATATAGAAGGGAAGTCATAAAATTCTATTTTGTTTCATGTAAAATTCTGAATTTCCGCAGAAAACAAAATCAAGGGATAAATTCAGGTACATAAAAATAAAGTAATCTACTCGCCCAACCCAAACAACAAGATAATCGTGCTAAATAAACATACAGACACGGACGCGCGGTGTTGGAAGATCTTTTTCGCCCTTTCCGTTGATTTCATTTAAGAAAAATAAACCCATTGAGTTACATAAAAGATTCCGACAATGAATGCCATGAGTTTCTTTGATAGTTAATATCTTCTTTCTTTCTTTAACAAAGTCTCTACAAATTTAACCACCTTATCATTTTATGAATATGTTTACCATGGTAGACATGCTATTTCTGATAAAATACAATATATAGGGCTAAGTGCAATTTTTGGGGCTAGGTGCACTTAGCCCAGGCTAGGCGGTGTTTAGACGGACCGTATACAAGAGATCGGATGTCTGACAAAGTTCAGTGTAGCCGATTTCTTGTCCCATTGAATCATAGACCTTTTCTGTTAATGTGTTTTGGGCATTTTAAGCTGGTCGTCAGCTGTTTTTTTTCTCTTTTTTTTTTCTTCTTTTTACCGTTTGGTGTTTTCTGTTCTGTTATATTTTCAAGTACTTTGTGATAAAACTGCATGTGAAAGGGAAATGAAATGCACCGTTTGCTGCTTATCAGAAAGAGTGTATTACTTGTTTTGTTGCTATTATCTTGGATTTAAATTTACTGATAACTGTTTTTGGAAAATTAAAGATGTTAGCATGTTTAATGAGACCCCTTGTTGTTCATGACTCGGTCAGATCAGTTATATCTTTGTCTTCTATCAGTTAAATATACTTGGATTATAGGCCTAGATGAACAGTATTTTCTATATATGGACATATTTTGATTTCATCTGTTGATTTTCACGTCGGATGAAATAGTATACTAATTTAATAATTTAACTTCGGTGCTGACCCGAAAGCCGATTTTATTTCGAACTTTCAATATCTAAATTTTAGTAAAATTTTATTGAATACTAAGGAGTATCTCCCTCATGCAAAGCTCTGTCCTTAGCTGATTTTTGCTTTTTATTTAGATCATATTGGGTATGTATTCTCTTTCAGTTGTTTTAACATATTTGATTTAATGGTCTTCAAATCGTTTAGATTTTATCTGCACTGAAGAGACATAAGTTGTCGAAATGCGCATATGCAGAAAGAAAATAAATTCACAGTAACTTCGGTATTTAGTTATTTGTAACATAATGAGCAATTTCAAGTCGTTCTGAAAAAAACTAACCTGGTTAATTCATACACTCGTGTACTGTAAAGACACACGGCCACTTTCCACCGCATTTTGTTCAATCAGCGGATCATTTTTGGAAATGCACCCAAATTCTATCAAAACTGTTTCAACGAGTCATCTGAATAGATTTGTAGTACGTCTAATACATTTTTAAACTATAGAATTTTGTCATGTGAATGTTATTTGAATGGATTTGCCTTTTGCAAAGAATCTTGCAAAATTCATTTCGAAGCACCCCCATGATCTCGAGAACGGCAAAAGTTTGAAAGAGCGCCTCAACAGAAAATTTGTTTTGGTTTTCGATACTCTAAGCTAGCTCAAAATTAAAACGCTTATATCGTATCTTTACTTACGTAACTTGAAATAGATGTTCTTGTCACCCGTGGTCTTAATATTTGTTTATTTATCACCAGATGTGGTCACATTAGCAGATTTTGTGGTCAGAAAATCGATATAGACGACTGATCATGCGAGATAACTCGTACTGTCAAATCTTGTTGTACATTGCTTGGGATGAAATCGAATATGTAAAATAATATCATCTAAAATATCTCTTTTGTATAAAATCAAAGAATATCTTCCAGCACATGTAAAACAGCTCTTTTACAATAGTTTATACATATTACCATACATAGATTACTGTAGTACTGTTTGGGGAAGTATACTTAAAAATATTCAGATTTCAAAAAAGGGCTGCAAGAATTATACTCGATTGCGACATTTCATTTCCATCAAATTTAATGTTTTCGTCATTGAAATGGTTATCTTTTACAAATAGAGTGAATTATCAAAAATGTATTTTAATGTATAAAGTAGTAAATAAACTTGTTCCAGAATATTTATTTACATCTACAAACGAAGAAGTTCAAAATTATCACTTAAGATCTACTTCGAAAAATTACTTGTTTTTTCCTATTTTATAAAAGGTCTTTCAATTACTTGAAGCAGTCAAGATATGGAATAATCTACCATTCAGCATTAAAAACAGTAGAAAATTGGAATCATTTAAATCATCTTGTTTTTCTTATTTTTTTGGAAAATGGAGACTCTTCAATAGTCAAATGAGGTTTATTGAATTAATATTGTAAAAATATGGTATAATGTGTATTTTGTATTATTGTATTTTATATATGCATTTATTGTTTTTATCTTATAAAAGGGCCTCATTGAAAATTAGACAAGTTCTAATTGAGTCACCCTCTCCAAATAAAGCAGTTACTTACTTACTTACGTACTTACCACCCTACGTCACAAACATGTCCGGCCCATGTGACCAAGAATGCACTTCAAAAACATAATTTCGTGACGTTTTAGGCTCTATGACATCACGTTTTCTATACTGTGAAAAGTGGTCTGGTAAATCCTGATACCAGAGCTCGGATATAGTCTAATAGAAAAAAAAAACATTTTCAAACTCAAAATTTCGACTTTTAGAATGTGTATTTTCGACCTTTTTAGCTCAAAATTGTTACATTTTCAAACTCAAAATTTCGACTTTTGAAAACTCGAAATTTCTACTTTTTAAACTCGAAATTCAGTCTGCTTTTTCAAACTCAAATTTTCGACTGTTTTGAACTCTTAAATTTCTACTTTTTAAACAAGTCAAAACATTGAGTTTTTTAAAATCGAAAGTTTGAGTTTTAGATAATCGAAAATCATCAAGGTTCTAATTAAAGTTGATTTTAATTTTACTTTAAAGTCCATATTGTGAGATTATTACTGTCAAAATTTTGATTTATTCAAAAGTCGAAATTTCGACTTTTTAAAAGTAAAAATTTGGGGTTTTGAAAAGTCAAAAGTTTGAGAATAAAGAGTTCGAAATTTTGAAAAAAAATCGGTTTGAAAAAAGTAAAAATTTTGTGCTTATAAGTCAAAATCAAAGCCCCGATGGAGCTGAAACTCGTAAGCCCTGAAAATCTACACGTGGCAAAACTTCGTAGTCATCCAAAGAACTGCTGCATACATCTGCATGTAATAAATTATTCCGTAATACGTGAAAATAACCGGATTGTGTGATTTGGTATAGTCCATTTGGTGGCTATAAAAATAGGGGAAAAAATTAATTAAAAATCAAAGATAAACTATAGACATATTTAGTGAAATATTTCTTAATAAAATAGTTAATACATAATTGAAAAACATATTTATGGTATTTTTCACTCAAAAATAAAGATTTTGTCCATTACTTGCAATAGTATTTCTTTAAGACCACAAGTATGGGAGTGTGTCATAGAACTAAACAGCCTGACCTACCCCTAACTGGCTATTGTTATACAAATTCTGTCACATGGCACTTATATACATATGTGAAGAATTTAAATATAGACCTAGCATTTGCATGTAAGGATAAACATCAACAACCTTTGATTGTTGTTTTCATAACAAACAAAAGCCATTGGCCACTTGGAATCTGAATATGGCAATATTACTTTGAGAAGAAATTTGGAGTACAAATTACAATTAAATTTAATAACAATTATACAATATATACAAAATATATTTTTCTTGAAAATATATTAACAGGTATTTTATAAGATTTTCTTTTAACATTTATCTTAATGTTTTTATTTATTTTCATAATCAAGAATAAACAAATTGTCATGATTCTGTTGCTCCATATGATTTTCATTCTGTCTTATGACTAAGGAACATGTATTTAAAGTTTACTTGTACTTTAATAGTATCATCTTTAGTGTACAATACATTGTGACATTCTGATGTTTCTTTTTATCATGGTATTGATTTTTACCTGGAAATGAAAAGTGCAGAAGATATAAATGACTTCCAAATTTGGTAAATAAAGTGTTACCTACATGCAACTAGTGGTCAGCTGACATTTTGTTTATAAACACAAAGCACATGTTGGCTGTTGCAATAGATTTTGTTACTCCCAATATAATAACACAGAAAATAGACATCGTGAAATGGACAACTTTTTTGTTTGCAGAGAAATCTATACGTAAAATTCACTCCTATTATGTATGAAGTAGCCTTTTAAATTGATCTAATTAAAAATAAGGTACGTTAATGACCAGATTTTTAATTAATTTTTCCTCTATTTTTATAGTAACCAAATGCACTATATGTATGTCGATTTCATTGCTGTAAATATATGCAATACACATATCACAGGTAAACAAATGTTATTTTCATCTTTGACAAATTACTGTGCGGCAGGCTTTTAATTTGATTAATTTGATAAACATGCACAATATAACAACACCGTATTCAACTCAAGAAAATGAAGAAATTAACTTAAATACACAATGTATACGATTTTGAAAGAAACTTGCGCACTATGTTTTATAGGAAGCACGAAGATCATCTTTTAGAGCTCTTATTAGGCTTGAGGCCTCACGTGATTTTTTCTTGTCATTTTAACAACTCTCCGCCTTCGGCTAACGAGTTAATTATGAGATGAAAATTGAAATATTCTGTTTGAAAAAGTCGAAATTTTAACTTAAAGTTTAAATTTCGAAATTTACAACGATTGCTCAGTTCGTCCCACTCCATTGAAATGATGACTGTCAGCCGCCGCAGCATAGTTTAACATTTGACCCTTCGGGGGAACACATGTATTTTGAAATCTCCCCTGAAGTTTAACCTTTCAAGGAATCATGTGTGGAAGGTCTTTTACAAATTAGTATTATATAGTAAGTCAACATCAAGGTCTTGAATGATACAACATGTACCTCATAACATGGAGATTATTTGAACTTGTCAGCCTTCATGGCCTTGATCAAACATTTTTTGCTTTGAAACTACAAGTAACATAGCCAATTGCAACTAAATTTTCTCACAGAAACAGAAGTGTTTAATTCCCGTCACATAAAAATGGCCTTACAGAGAGTCAGTGAAGATAGTTTAGATTNTGACTGTCAGCCGCCGCAGCATAGTTTAACATTTGACCCTTCGGGGGAACACATGTATTTTGAAATCTCCCCTGAAGTTTAACCTTTCAAGGAATCATGTGTGGAAGGTCTTTTACAAATTAGTAGTAAGTCTTCCAGAGAAGACATGTGTCGCCTGCGTAATAACAAAAAATATTAAAAGTTCTGTCAAACAGGAAGTAGGTATGTGAAAGATCCTCTTTTACACTGTAAAAGTCTCCATACTTATACTCCATATTGAATTGCAGAAGGCTTGGACATGCGAAAAATGTGACAGAAATTTAGACATGCGATTCCTAAGAAAAATGTGACAGAAATTTTCAAGGCGCAAAATATATTCTGAGTTCCGTTCACAGGAAGTGGGCATACGACAGATCCAGACTCTCTGTTACACCTTATAGGTCCCCATACTGATATTCCATGCCAAATTGCAGAAGGCTTGGATGCATAGTTCCTGAGAAAAATGTGACAGAAACTTTTTGTGACTCTCATCGGCAAAAAATATTCTATGATGCAAAAGTTCCAAAACTCTATCACACGGTACGGGGTCTCCATACTGATACTCCATGCCAAATTGCAGAAGGCTCGGATAAATGGTTCCAGAGAAAAATGTGACATATGTTTTTGTTACTCCTATCCGTCAAACAGAAAGTGTTACACAGTAAAGGTCCCCATTTTGATACTCCATGCCAGGTTGAAGAAGGCTCGGATGCACGGTTCCTGAGAAAAACGTGACAGAACTTTTCCGAAGACGCAATAAATATTCTAAGTTCCGTCAAACAGGAAGTGGGCGTACGAGAGATCCGAAACTCTGTTACACGGTATAGGTCCCCATATTGACATTCCATACCAAACTGAAAAAGGCTCTAATACATAGTTCCTGAGAAAAATGTGACACAAATTTTTGTGACGCCGACGTAACCGACGCAAGGCGACAGATAGTGACACCTATATGTCGCCAGTAGTAGGAAAATGACAATTCTGCCCCACTCATGCAGAATCCTGCATGAAAATCCCCACCTCGAGGGCAAAATGCAAACGGACGGCATTCCTATTGATCATAGGGTAAATACGAGAAATATGACTTTCGTACACAATTGATTCGTCGAAATCTCCCAAGATGGAGGTGATGACTTTATCAGCAAAGATGCCTTCCAGGAAAAGATGCAGGACCAGAATCAGGAAGCCCTCACATGGAAGGACTTGCCCAAAGGAGTGATCTATAAGATCTTGGAGGTGGTAGAAGTGGACGGAAAATTTGGCAAAAGCAAAATCCTCACTTTGAAAAATCGAGAAGGAGAAATCACCAGGGTATGGGGTTGCCCCACGCTTAACAAAGAGAAGGGTCCCTTGCAAGGAGCTTTCGTTCGGAGCATCGGATTCAAGCTGAGCAAGAAATCCAATCAGCAATACCTCTCCTACGATCTGGTGAGGAAGTAAAAAAAAATCGAGGTAAGGACGCAAAATTTTCCAATCCAAAACGGATGGGGAAATTGTTTTTTTGGTCACTTGGCACTCTGATATGGAGGGTTTGGGAATGAGCGGGAGCGAGGCGTAGCCGAGCAAGGCGCGATTGGAAGAACCCTCCCTACGGCGCATGCGCATTCAATTCTTCACTAATGGGGCAGAAGGTTGACGCAACTGATCCTTCTCATCGTAATAATTTTTCAGGCAGACTGCAGGAGCACTGCCTTCATCTACCAGCTGGGACCTATAGGTTTTGGCTAATCGCACGGTATCTCGATGCTTCTTTTTCTTCTTGGCGACTCGGCGCGAGATCAAGGACAGGACCATATTTCCCGTAGCAAATAGACAGGCGAGGGAACCTAGGGTAATCGAAGCCACCGCACCCACACTGGTCAGAGCAGACCCCATCGTGCCACTGGTCAGCAATAGACTGCCCATGGAACACACGCCCAGGGCAAAGGAGACGACCTTATCCAGTCGGTTATAGATCTTCAAAGCATGCTCATATCTCTGGATTTCTGAGATGAGCTCCTCTTCCATGCATTCGATATGACTGGCATCCACTTCGTCCATTTATCTAGGGGTCCTAGAGAAGCATGCCTAGCAGGGGGATACTCTTGAAGGGACTATTGGGGCCAAGGATCAATCCACTACCATCGTAGAGCCGACTTCCACTCTTCAAGTACAATCCATCACCGTAAGTATTGGGCAAAGTACCTGGGCTGAGATGCAGACCACGACCCTGGGTTTCACGCAGCATACATTCCCACCCTTCTTGAGATATAATCCAGATCCCACGGCTTTTTGGATGGCTGCACTACCCAAACCGCTCAAGGCACCCACACCCAAAGCAGGCAGCACGGTTTTGGCTAGCATAGGTAGCGCAACAGAGGCGAGACCTGCAAGCATGGGGAGAAATCCACCTTCCTTTACGTTATGCCTCGCCTGCTTCGGGCTCATCTTCAAGACCATACCACCCTTACCGCTCTGCAAGAGCTTGGTGATGCGCTGGATCTGCCGTTGGGTGAGGAACATCTTTTTCCCACCAGATAGGTTGGCATGCAGCAATCGGACGCTCTCAGGGCAACCCTTCTTTGCCGCACGCTGGATCTTCTCTGCCTGACCCTTCGTCAAGTTGAGACCATACTCTTGATAATCCATTTATTTATAACTCACGCAGATGAAAGCGGATGGTGAGATGCTCCCCTCGCAGATCGATGGGGTGACCGTCTTGATCAGTCGGGTAGGTTTGCATCTGATTGATGGTCTTCATGGTCACGGGTAAGTAGATCAGATTCTTAGGGGTCTGGATGATCTTCATGCCTAGATCGACCCCGGGAAAGAAACTATAGATGGCGGGTGCCGTTGACGTAGCTGCCTTGGATGATATCACTATTCACGAGGATGCTATTCATGCTGATGGTATCGACGATATTCTCCCCTTCCACGTATCCATTCGTGCGTCGGTCGTAGGTATACGTTCGGGGATCGAATCCAAGCACCGTATTCAGACTATTGGGCACATCGAAATCCACTTGGTAGCTTCTGGCGAGGGTGAGCGTTGCTCTCAGAGTCGCGCGATTGGCATCGAGAAGGATCTTAGACTTGTGTTTGCTGAGTCGCATTTGCCGCTGGATCTCGTCGTTGATATCGTCGATGCCATAGGAGCCGGTGCTCAGGGCGATGGGAAACCAGTGGGCACCTTCGTCTTGGGAGTAGCGGAAATAATTATTTCCGGCATGGATATTGGGGATGGAGTAGTACGTCTCCAGATTCACGAGGGCCATCTCGTAAGATTTCACCTCGCGCAGTCGGAGGGGTGGGTTGAAGCGAGTCAAAATCTGACTATCGTCCCCGGAGACGATGAAGGAGAACCCATGCTTGGGTTCGGTATTGGTGGCGATTTTCCGCAAAAGTGAATCGTCCATTTATTTACAGGTGGCGACGTAGAAAGCGGATACCAGTCTCTGCTTCCAATCTTCCAGGCCGTCGTAGTGCTTCTGGAGGTTTTTGGCTTTCACTAGGATGGCGAAGACTTCGGCGGGTCGGATGGCAAACAGTAGCTGAATATGAATTTTGTCCATTTATTTACTGCAGAGCTCAGCTTTAGAAGACGACGCTAATCTTCTGACCATCGGATTCGAATTGGAGGATGCGATCGGATATGACAAAAGCGTAGGCTTGGGTATTGGCGGCGACGTTCTGATCGAATCTGACCTTTATATAAATTGGACAAAATAAGAAATTTAGTATTGCTGTCGTGCATGGAGGACAACAAAATAAAAATAGCCAATAAAACTAAAATTTAAAAAAATATATATACAAGAAAGAAAAGGCCCAAATTTTCGGAGTTAACTCCTTTAGCGAGGGTGAAAAAAGAAGAACAGGACATCACCGTGGACCAGAGACACGTCTCACTTCTGTCGTCTCCAACTAAAACCCTGTAATAAGAACATCAAAGACATGGCCTAAATAGAAAAAAATGTTTAACGTTAGGTGTATACGTTGAAATTACAAAATCAATAAATAAATACACACCAAAAAGACAAACAACAGCTGATTAGCTAAAATTACAAGAAATTACAAAGTCAATGGATAAACAAATAAATAACAAAAAGACAAACAACAGATGATTAGTTAATACAAAAAACAATATCTTATCTACGGTCTTCTGTTTTACATTATTCCCCTGGGACGCACTGTACCGAGGCGATGGATGATTCGCTGTTCAAGCATACGTCTATGATCACGACCTCCTTCCACTTTAGTTAGAACAGTGACCTGTAGATCATGCTGGCTGTGTCCAGGAAGACAAAAATGATTGCCGACTGGGCAGTCTAGTTTATTTTTTACAGAACGTAAATGTTCAGCAAAACGATCACCCAATCGGCGGCTAGTCTCCCCAATATATAGTTTTGAACACATCTTGCAGATAATCACGTACACTACATTTTCTGTAATACAGGTAAAACCGTTATAAATTGTAAATACATTATCTGGACCGCGGACTTCGCTAGTTTCCAATACAAAAGGACAGGTAACACATCTGGCTCTCTTGCATCCTCTTGTTCCCCGATAGTCAGCAATGACTCTTCTTGGTTTTAGTGCACTGCTGACTAAATGCTCACGGATAGTTTTACCCCTTCTGTATGCCGTGAGGGGAGGGGAAGGAAACACTTCAGCCATCAGGGGATCCTTCTGGACTATTTGCTTAAATTTATTAAGCAAAATGTTTCTGATGGCGACGTTATGGGGATGGAAATTCAGAACCAAAGGGACCCTGTCACGGTCTCGCTTAGTTTTGGGTACGAGAGCCCGTTTTCTGTCTTTGCTGGAAACAGAGTCTAAAGCCCGGTCAATAACGGTTTTGGGGTAGCCACGCTCATGGAAAAATGATGACATGAGGCTACACTGCTGCTTAAAGTCATTGTCATCACTGCATAGACGCCTAAGTCGCTTGCTTCATGAGATTTTTATGCCTATCGTTGAAAGTCTCCCTTCCTATATCAAGGACACCAATCATGCATTGAGTGTTCTTGATAATTACAATGTAAGGGGTACAACACCTAAGATTTTCACGATGGACATTACTTCTCTATATACGAGCATCCCTAATAATGAAGCAATTCTAGCTATTAAACACTTCTTAGAAAGGAGGCCTAATCCCTATTTTGACACTGGTATTATTCTGAGACTAGCAGA